>CAUYPK010138122.1:0-37799 GCA_963574355.1 Loris lydekkerianus
CAAGGATACGCCCCCCCCCCCCCCCCACACCAAACCGCAGTGGTAAAAACTTGCCATCAACGACCCTTTGCGGTTTTCCAAGTTCATCCCGGTGCACCCCCCCCCCAATCCACGTGTTTTGCCCAGGCTACCTACGTCCTACCCCTGCGTACACACGCCGGAATCCAGGTGTTTTACGCAGGCTACCTACGTCCTACCCCTGAGAACACACGCCCGGAATCCACGTGTTTTACGCAGGCTACCTACGTCTTACCGCTGCACACCCCCCCCCAATCCACGTGTTTTACGCAGGCTACCTACATCCTACCCCTGCGTACACACGCCCGGAATCCACGTGTTTTACGCAGGCTACCTACGTCCTACCCCTGTGTACACACGCCCGGAATCCACGTGTTTTACGCAGGCTACCTACGTCCTACCGTTATACACACACCCGGAATCCACGTGTTTTACACAGGCTACCTATGTCCTACCCCTGCTTACACACGCCCCGGAATCAACGTGTTTTACACAGGCTACCTATGTCCTACCCCTGCTTACACACGCCCTGGAATCAACGTGTTTTACGCAGGCTACCTACGTCCTACTGCTGCGCACACACGCCCGGAATCCACGTGTTTTATGCAGGCTACCTACGTCCTACCGCTGCATACACACCCCTGGAATCCACGTGTTTTACGCAGGCTACCTATGTCCTACCATTGCACACACGTTTGGAATCCATGTGTTTTACGCAGGCTACCTATGTCCTACTGCTGCGCACACACATGCCCAGAATCCACGTGCTTTACACAGGCTACCTACGTCCTACCGTTGCACACACACTTGGAATCCACGTGTTTTACGCAGGCTACCTACGTCCTACTGCTGTGCACACACGCCCGGAATCCACGTGTTTTATGCAGGCTACCTATGTCCTACCCCTGCATACACACCCCTGGAATCCACGTGCTTTACGCAGGCTACCTACGCCCTACCGTTGCACACTCGCTTGGAATCCACGTGTTTTACGCAGGCTACCTACGTCCTACCGCTGCGCACACACGCCCGGAATCCACGTGTTTTACGCAGGCTACCTACGTCCTACCGCTGCGCACACACGCCCAGAATCCACGTGTTTTACGCAGGCTACCTACGTCCTACCGTTACACACACACCTGGAATCCACGTGTTTTATGCAGGCTACCTACGTCCTACCCCTGCGTACACACGCCCGGAATCCTCGTGTTTTACGCAGGCTACCTACGTCCTACCACTGCGTACACACGCCCCGGAAGCCCCTGCCGCTGAGATAGGCGGGGCAGAATTGCATCAGCGGGGTAGAAAACTACTCAGGCTTTGTGTGGATGGACTGGAAGAAAGGAAATGTGAGCACAACCCTGTGAGATGCCACTGCAATAATGAGGGTAGAAATAATGAGGCTCTGACATGAGTCGCTGTGCTGATAAATTTTACTCGTCAACTTCCACTGGGCCGCAGAGCACCCAGATGTTTGGTCAAACGTCATGGTGTGTGTTTTTGTGAATGAAATGAACATTTATATTGATGGAGCAAAGCGTGTTGCTACTCTGGTGTGAGTGGAAATCATATCATTTGACTGTCTGAATGAAACAAAAATGCTGTTCCTGCCCTGAGTAAAAGAAAAGTTCTCCCTGACTGGGTTTCAGCAGGGACATCAGCTTCTCCCTGCCGCGGACTCTGGCTGAAAAATCAGCTCTTCTGAGTCTTGAGCCCGTGGCCTTGAGACTGAAGCTGACACTGTCGGCTCTTCTGGAGACTCAGCTGGCATCTCACCCACTAGGCTCTGTAATCATGTGGACCAATTCCTCTCTCTTTCATCTGTCTCTTATTGGTTCTATTTATGTGGACAGCTCTGACTAACACAGTCTCTTATGGCAGGGGATGAATAAGTGAGGTCATATTCAAGAGATGTTTAAGATAGAAAATCCTCAGCATGATTGTCCATAGACAGGAATGGAAATAGATGCCCAGAAAACTATAGGATTCTGAGCTGAACGATTTGGTGACTGGGCTGCCATGCTATAAGCCAGGAAGATAGGAAAAGGGTACATGTTCACAGTGGGCAGCTGAGGATATCCATTCTGGACACCTGGAGTGTAACCATCTGCAGGATATCATAGGAAATATGTTTAGATGGTCCCTCAGGCAGACTTTGAAACATAGCCTTGGTTCTAACCAGTGCCTTAACCCTCATTTGTAAAATTAGATTATTGAACAAAACTTTTCTGGCATAAAATTGTACAATATACAGGGTGGCCATAAAGTTCATGTGCAATTTTAAATTGCACCCTGTATAATAAGTTATATAGTAAGTATGATTTTATGTAGTATTTTATATAACTATTTCATGTAACTGGTTATATCTAGTAAACTTTACGAAGTATTAACATAAATGAGCTTTGGCCAGGTATAGTGAGGACTTTCATTATGATTAGGGAAATACAGAGAAATAAGAGTAAAGGCATTATAGAGAAGAGATATAATCCTAGGATATACTGAAAGACTAAAGAAGAAAACAGGAAAATCTTTCATCTAATCAGACATATGAAAGAATAAAATGGCCAAACCCAGACAGGGACCCGTGTCTTTTCCAGGCATGCTCATCAAGACACAGGCTCCATTCAGAGGAGGAGATGAGTGCTAAGAAGAGGTCCTCAAGCTGCCTCCTAGGCAGTCTTCAACCTTTGCCCTCCTTGTCTGTATCACTCTTCCCCATCACCTGTATTGGATACCCCAACTCTATCTTCAGCTTTCCTCTCACTCTCCTTAGGAATTAGGAGATTATAACTTTAAGGGTCTCTTTACCCTCATTTCTTTCCATTACCCATTGAATTTTATCTCTTACTCTTGTCTCTTGGCGTCATGGTCTGAGCAATTCTTGTTACTTTACCTGGACTGAGCCCCTGGCCAGGGAAGGGGGAGCAGCTCCGGCTCTTGGCCTGACATGTCCATAGTGTGCTACCAGGCCAATGACAGAACTGGTTCTTAGTAAATCTTTGTGGAGTGGGTTGTATATATAATTGAAAGAATTGTATGATGAAAGGTTAAAAAAGAGGTGAAAAGATTATATCAGAGTTTTATGAAAAGAGAGTTTATCTCTTAAGACTACCTCTTCTTGTAATAAAAAAAATGATTTGGGGCCCAAAAGTGTTGCTTTCCTAATCCTCCCTGAATTACAGAAAGCCCAAAGTGAAATTTGCAGCACATTCTCAATTTACTGTAAAACAACATCAGCTGTTCCTTTTTTCATTTTGTTTAAAGGACTTATTAAAAAACCAACAATAACAAATATGGTGATAAAGGAGAAAAAACTTATTCTGAAATTGTTGATGGAAAGGAAAAAAATATGATATTTAGGAATTACTTTGAATCTTGATGTTTTATTTTGGATACTTAATTAGAAACACCATGATTCACTTTGCCTAATTGAGGGGAAAAAAAAAAAATCAATTTACTAAAGAATGTAAGTTAGTATTCTGCATCTCCCGGACAGCCAGAGTCTGAATTTAGAAACAGTGCGAGGCCACTGGGACAGGGGACCACAGCTCTAGCCCAGAACCCCAGACAACCACGAGCTTCTGCCACGACCTGGCCAGAGAGAGCTTCCCCCAGTGTGGCTTATGTGTGCTCCGAGTCTCCCGTAGGCAAGTGTGATTGATGGAAGCTCCATCGCTTGGTTACACATGATGGCTAAGAAAACCTGAGCTGCTCTCCTGAGAATACCAAAGTTATGACAAATTTCCAAAACCTGGGTTTCATGCTATTGAGAGTTTCAAAGCCAAAGTGACTATAGATTTTTTTTTTTTTTTTTTTTTTTAAGTTCTAGGTAGTGGGACTTTTGATATCACATCTAGAATCTCTTATTTATTGTGTTTTCTTGCACAAATTATTTAAGCACCATGAACCTTATTTCCTTCACCTATAAAATAGGAATACTGATATATCTGCTAGAAACAAAAAATTGCACTGGAAATTGATTTTGATAGTGCATGTCACATCATCAGTATTTACTCAACATGTGTTGAATCCACACCCATCTCCCCTGCTGTATCTTTTAAGGAAATATCCGGATTTGTCATTGCTTCCAAAGTTTTTTTGGTACATCCTCAGCCTTAGAGATTCTGATTTTATTGTTATGAAATGGGGGCTAAATATCTATATTTTTTGGTAGATTCCATGGGTGACTTTAATGTGTATTTATGTTAAGCACTAGCACTGCTGGCTCAGAATCTTGCTTTGAGCTGCATATTGGGGTTTCTTAACCAGAATTCTGTGAAATAACTGAGGTCTACAGAAAACAACTTAAGCGATTATTGTCTCAATTTCCCCAAAGTTAGTATATAGGTAGCAACATCTGGGTGCATGGAAAGAAATCAATTCGTTACTGACAAAAGATGTCTGTGAACATTACAATAAATTCTCTAGTGGAGAGAGATGATGGTTATAATTATTGAAAGATACGTCAACAACCAGTGGTCAGTCAGTAAACTTATTCCCCAGTGGATGAAAAAGGTCTCTGAGCGGTTACACCTGCCACTTCCTTTGATGCACATACAAATGCTCCCATCAGGACTAATTTCAATCTACCAACTATTTAAGAATGAGCTCACAAAATTCCTGAATAGTTAAACATTATCTTTGACAAGCTGGTCTTACAAATTGACAGAAGCTTCCTCTCTCCTACTGTACTTTTTGAGAAATTTGCTTACTGATCGTGCAACTGTTTCCTGAAGCCATTCTGGCTGCCTGCTCTGCACCTCAAATGTGCATCTCATATCAATTTATTCTGGAAGAAAATAGCTGGGCCAGCTCTCTACATCTCTTCCAAGACTGTAAGGCCACAGCCATTAGCTGGAGAAAAAAAGAAGCTCTAAGATTGTGCACAAGGTCTTAAAAGTAATCCTGTACAGTCCACAGTGAGGAAATGCAAACCTGAGAGTCAGAGGATATAATTCTACTTCTGTTTTTAAAATCTTGATGGAGAGCAAGGAAAAGAGTCCAGAAAAACAGCTGCTATTTCCTCTCCCTTACTTAACAGAAACACCCACATACAATAAACTTGATAGTTTATTTAAGTTCCTCAGAACAAATGGCAAACTCTGGAACCCCCACACAAATATAGATGACATAACACGTTGGAGATCTGAAAAAATTTACATGATATTAAAAATAGGGATTAAAAACTACATGCATTGAAAAACTTACATGCCATATGAATGTTTTAGAAACTTGAGTATGTTCGGCTTAAAGAAAAGCAGACCTCAGAATGCATAATGGCCTTGTCCAAGCAGCTGTTCTGAGTGGGCCTCAGAAGTGCAGCAGTGCTCATGAACGGCGGGAAGGTGGTGGAAGGAGGCAGGCATTTAGGGAGAGATGACAACATTTAGCAGTGTTCTGGAGAGGATTCAGGTATTTAATGAGAAGATGCTACACAAAGTTGCTTTTCAGAACCTTCCCAATCGTAGTATCCCATGATGATATGAATCTTGCAGCAAATACATGAATTTACTCAACTTGGGTAGATTTTTATTTATGCATGCTTGCACCCACACAGTGGAGTTTGAGAAAAGACCCTCAATTATTTGTTTTATGGGTACCTTAAACTCAGAGATTTTTTTTTCCTCACTTACCCAGTGGGGAAGGGAAGACTGTGCCCCTCAATCAGCCTGGGGTAGTGAGGAGTTTATTGAAGAGGCAGCCTCACACTTTTCCTATTTTAAAATGGACACTACAAAATTTATTTGACCAGCCATACTTTGTTCTAGTAATTTTAGAATGAAAAGTGAATGGGAATTTAAAGCACCATTTGTAAATAGGAACAAGACCCCCCTCCCTACATGTGGATACATAGACCTACTGGGTCTGGGGTTCGTGTTCCCCAGCTTAGGACAAAGGCACTGGGTCAGAAACAGAGGTGAAGCTCCTGCACCCCTGTTCTCATGGCTCTTACTGGATGCTCCCCAAACTATGCCAGCTTCCTTGAGTTGTGTAATACTGTGAGGCCCTCAGCAGTCACAACTCTGGAAATGGGGATATTGGTCAAATGATGACCACCCTGCCTTTCAAAAGCCTTTGTGTCATTCAGGGTCAGGTGATCCTGCAATGTCTTTCCAAGTGTCAGCAGCTATTCTGTTTTAACAAAGCAGAAGCAAAGTGAATTAAATAACACACGGCACCCTCCATAAACCAGTTGGCTGCTTTTTCAACCCCAGACCATCTCTTTTAAATAAAAATTTAGTTCTTGGTTAAGTTTTATCTTTCAGGTGAGTATAACATCACTGTGATCCGAATTTAGCTGAAAAGGGGGAAGACTTAATGGTGTGGCTTTCTTTGTGAAATAGCTGTCTCAGATATCGTGAAGTAGACATTCTGATAAATTCTGTTGTAACCCTGTGAGTTTGAATCTACTACTCATTTCTTTCTTTGTAAAAATATGGGGGTCTGACAATTAAATTTTCACATTAATTCTAGAAAAAGCACCACATACCTCATTGCTGAATATCACTAAGGTCACCTTCAAAGTGTTCCCCTTGTGAAGTTATGCAGTGATCCCACTGCCTGCTATACTCTTCAAAGCAATTTTGGAACTCTTTTTCTAGAATACCCATCAGAACTGTCATTGTATTATTACCCTTAATGCCCTAAATGTCATCAAAATTTCTTCCTTGTAATTTTTTCTTTATCTTTACAAAATAAAGACAAAGATAAATAAAGATATCTAAGGATAAAGAAAAATAGTTACTGGGAACCAGATTAGGTGAGTAGGGAGGCTGTTCCAATACAGTCACTTGTTTACTAGAGAAAAACTCCCTCACAGACAGTGCTGTGTGAGCTGGTGCACTGCCATTATGCAAGAGCCATGAGTTGTGGGTCAAGAGTTTTAGTTAAGATTTTACTATTTCTCTGTTAATGTTTACTTCGTTTCCTATGCTTCTTGCAGTCAACTGATGATTTTGACACATAATTTGAAGAAGTTTTGTAATGTTTTCATCAGTTCTGGTTTTTATTGGCTGCCCTGATCAGGGGATGACTCCCCTCAGAAAAATGTTTACTTTGTACACTGCTGTTTTCTTCATGGCATTATTCCCATAAACTTGAGGATAACATGTCCCTGATTTCATTTCTACTCTTGCCAAGTTTAACAAGAAATTTAATGTTTGCTCACTGCCCTAATTTAAGCTCTGACATTTGTGATGGCACACAAAAACATGTAACCGCAATAGTGAACGCCACCCAGCAAGACACTGCCACATATTGACACGAACACAGCCGTGAGACATGGATATATGAAGGGGATGGAACTTTACTGAGTTGTTTGTGCATCGCTGCCAATATAAGTGCACGGTGGCAATTTGGTGACTCACATGTTAGACCTTGTAATCACTGAGCATCCTTGCACGGTTGTCCCCCTTTTTACAATATCACAATTCCCTTTAATCTAACTTTCTATTGTCCTGTCCTTTGGGGTTTGGCTCCACCATCTCCATGAACAGGCTTTGTGTCATGTCAATTCTTTGTGTGTAAATATTCCTTCTCTAGAAGAACTTTACCAAAATACAAATATGGTCTTCAGAAAGACTGAGAGTCAACATAAGGGCTACTGACTGGCCCTCTAGGGACGGATGCAAATCTTCTGATTTTTTTTTATGTTATTCTGCTCTAGTATTTTTTTTTTTATTTTTAACATTAGAGTTATGCCCACTATTTTACTTTGAAAGATATTTTTTAATCAAAATATGAAATAATTTCTTCTTTGTTGTTAGACTAGCCAGTCACAGACTGTTGTGTGTGAATCATGCATCCCAGAGCTCAAAAACGTGGCTTCTAAAGTTTCTCAGGATAAATTAGAAACATTGGCATTTAGAGAAGGGAGAAGGGGAGGCACTTTCTGTATCTTCCAGCAAATTGATGACAGAGGCAAGACCAGTGCATGTTTCCTGTGGAAAAACATAACTCAATAGAAATGTGAGCAGGAGGTGGTCAGGGAGGACATGTTAGCTGGAACTTGAAAGAACAAATGTAACCAGATGTCCAATGGGTAAGTCACATTGTGCAAGTGATAGGGCCAGGGAGGGCAGAGAAAGGACTGACCCCAGGAAAGGATTCAGGAGCATGACAAAGTAAAATCTTTTAACATTAATTTTAAAATTAACCTATATTAAATTTTGGAGTTTTAGTGAAAAGTCTTTCTCTTTTTATCTCACTTCTATATTTGCATGAAATTCTTTACTTTTATTATTATAATGGAAAAAAAGAATACATGAAATAAATTTCATCCATTTGAGCAGCTATAATTAGACTTCACTATACAGGACAATGTGGATCACAAGCAATAAACTACCTCTGAAGAATGCAATTTATTTGTGAGTGAAAGAAGGAAAGTAACATCAGAATCTTTTAAAAAAAAATAAATAACGATAAAACAAAAAACTTTCTTTTCTTTCATCTCCCTTTTATCAACAGAGAGAAAAGCACCTAAGTGAGAAATTTTTCTTTATAATAGGGAATTTGAATAACTTCTTAGCAGTCAAATGAGCATATTAAACCAAAAACAAATAAGTTTCAAGCAAAAATGCAAAGTGGTGTAATAAGTAAATGACATTTAAGTCAAATATTAAAGAGAAGAATATTTGTGCATGTAAGGTATTGTCTCCTATTTTCTTTAAGGTAAAATGTAAATTATGTCCCACATTTAAAAATACAGGAGCGTGATCTGTATTTCCCATCACTGATTTTGGAGTCACAATCTGCTTTGCCAAGAAGCTCATGCAAGTGTAATTTGGGGTATATCTCCTCTTCATAGTATTTAATCCACGGTCCTGCCCACTTAATCTTGATGCAATCAACACCGTATTTATAATTTTTTTAGCATAGCATAAACTTAAAAATGTTGCCAGTTTATATAGCAGACCCTGAGTGTCCCGCTTGCAGGCTCTGTGGATTCACTGTGGCTCTTCTGGTCTTGCTTGGGATGGTCTTGGTCCCAAGTTTTTCTTGGTCCAACAGCTACGTGAGCCAGTTCCCTCCACAGCTGACCCCAGGTATTGGAGAGGCCGAGCCAAATCATATATGTTTCAAGCTTTTATTCAAGAAACATCTTCTAGCATTGCATAAGCCATAGCCCTACACCATGCCATGGGGAAACATACCCTTCTAATGCAGTGTAAAACAAGGTCACAGAAAAGGGAGAGAGGCTGAGAACACTCATCCCACCTACCAGAAAGAGTGCACAGGTCCCCACCCACCTTCTTTGCTGCAGCTATAAACTCACTCTCACAAGAACAATATTTATTAAGCCATATGACAGACTCTGATACTTAGATATTTATTACTATGAAATGTGCAATGTGTCATAGTTTATCGTGCCTTAGCTGAAATGTGGTCAAGATTTTAAGGTAGGTTTATCACAGAAACTCAGTTTATTTTGGTCTGGTATCCTCTGTAGTACAATAAAATCTAGCAGGATACTGGTCACAAAGCTGGTGCCCATGAACACCCACTGACCTCCCCAATCTGTCCCCTTGTTTATCACCAATCTGCTCAATCTGCATTTTAAATGGCTGTTATCTCCTTGTTCCACTATTCATTTGCTATCCGTTGCCTCCATCCACTGACGTCTGGCTCCCCTGTGTCTTCATGGAGGCACATGGACTCTGTCCCATTAAGGTCACCCTGTTTTGCATTGTCATGTCCAGTGCAGAGTTTTTAATCCCCATATTTTAAGGTGTCTAAGACTCATGTGACAACATTGTCCCTCCCTTCAGACTGCTCTACTTTCTGGCTTCTGAGTGTCACCCTTCTTGGTTCCTGTTGAGTCTCACCAGTCATCTATTCTGCCTCAGTTGCAGGTGTCTCTGCTTCTTTGTTTGTACTTCAAAACATGCACGTTCCTCAGAATTCCAAATTAGTCCTCTGACCCTCTACCTTTATAAACCATCCTATAGTGATTAAAGTTAACCCTCGAACAACATGGGTTTGAACTGTGTGGGTTGCTTACACACAGACTTTCTTCTACCTCTGCCACTCTTGAGATGAAAGACCAACCCCTCTTCCTCCTCCTCCTCCTGAGTCTACGTGATATATGAGGACTACATACCTTTATGATATTGGACTTCCACTTAATGAACAGTAAATATATTTTTTCTTCTTTATGATTTTCTTAATATATTTTTTCTCTAGCTTACTTTATTGTAAGAATAAAGTATATAACACATACATAGAATCTTGTATGCATTAATTGGCCATCTAGGTTATCAGTAAGGCTTCTGGTCAATAGTAGATTATTAGTAGCTATGTTTTTGAGAAGTCAAGAGTGATACGTGCATTTTCAATGATGTGGACAATGGTACTCCTAAGCCCTGCCTGGTTCAAGGGTTAACTGCATGTCCTTTGTCATGTTTTCTTATTAATAGTTTGCTGCTGTCTCTAAAATATGTAGCTCCGGTCCACAGTTCTTTCTCCAGCAGCATACATACACACAATGGTCTTCTGGGCCTGGCCAACTGTGGTAGTCCAGACACTTCAAGTTATGCCTGTCCTAGGTAAACATAATTATCTTTATACATCCCCTTGACCCTTATAAATACCCATGTATTTGGTCTCAAACTGGACCTCTGTAGTCATTGTTCAGTGTCTTGTCTTCCCCATATTCTATGAAAAGAAAACATATTTGTCTCTCAAACATATATTTTTCAAATTCTTCCTTTTTCCCTATACCTGACCGTCTGCTAATAATAGCTACTATGTATAAATAATTACTATGTGGCAGTGACCGTGCTGAACAGTGATTTTACAATTAACATCTTATTTGTTCTCTACCCCAAATACTAATCTTACTGTGCTATGGATAATATGACAGTCTTAGAAATTTGGAAGATGAGAAAATTTAGGCTCCAAGATATTAAGTAATTTGCTTGAGGGCTGAGAAATTCATAAAACCATCTAAATTCAACATCTGCAGAGCTTTTAGTAATGTCTCCACCCTCTTTGTGGACAAATAGTTGGTGTTTGGTTTAAATAGCATACTGAATCCCTAATTCCCTTGATCTTATAAGGTTGATAGAATTAATATTCACTGATTGCTTACTATATTCCAGAGGAAGGGCCAGATGCCAAAGGCAGAGATATGGATAAGACACTTTGTACCCTCAGTAGTCCACAGATCACAAAGAGAAAGCTGTACATCCAAAATGCAGTGATAAATTTAAGTTAGCTTTGGTTATTTGGTGAGAAAATAATTTGTATTGTTAAGCCCTAGAAACAATACATCTGGAGGTATATATACAAATGATCCAGATGATTCAGGCCAAGAATGATGCTCACCTGAAATGACCAGGTAACAACCAGGGATATTTTTGTCTCAGCCATCAAGACCATGTCTATGTGTTGGTTCAGACTCAGCTGATGCTTTCCATTTGTGAGTGAATATGCATCTTGAAAATCCAATAGAGGCTCTGAACTGCAAATCAAACAGTTAAAACCGAGGAAAAGAATTTCACCAACTTGTCTTCTGAATGGCACCCAGATCGCTGTGCTCTAGGGAATTCACGTGTTAAACACACTCCCTCTCTCCCACCTTCTGCGATGTGACTGCATGAGCTTTGGTTTTAAGCGGTAATCAGCAATAATGCATTGCTTGTTCCTTAATGTCAGTATCAGTGATTTAGTGATTAATTATCTAACTGTGGTTTAGTGCTTAAAATAATCCAAATGCACGAAGTAAATTAGTTGATCGGCAGGAAATTCTGTCATGCAGATTCACGCAGTACAGACCCTAACTGTCACACTCTCTGCTGACAGCCTAAGTGGGTCACCAGAGTGGCTGGCCCCTGTTAATTTATTTTCTCAGACACACCATACATATTCATGATATCCTGCTGTTTGTCTGTCACCTCAGAGAAGCCCTCTCTGTCTTCAGAATCACAATTACAGAAAATATGCACATTTATTCAACAAATAGTAATAAGACAGAGTGAGTTATGGCTCTGATTTTTTTTCCCAAGGCTTTTACTACAGATTGGAAGCAGCAATTATTTGCCCATATGGTATTCTTAAAATGTTAGTTTGCAGGCAGGCATATGCAAGGTTCCCAGGAAAAAGCCTTCCTGAAGCAAAAATATTTATTCATTCAGTAGGGTTCCATGGCTTGCTAAACTCCTAACCATTCTATTCTAATCAACATTGAATTAAAGCGGATTATGCTGGATAAATAAATGGAAGAGAGCGCATGTTTACCGCCTCGCGTTAGAGTGTCCACATCTCATCCTTCAGGTGCAATTACTGGTGACAAGATCTTGACATAGCTGCGGTTGTCATCACAGAGCCTGGGTACAGGCCTGGGCCAGAAAATATTTTATTCATCTGGGCATTTTTTTCTCTAGGAATACAATGTATCTCATTGGCAAAGAGCTAGCAGATGGCATAATTACCTTCACCTGGCTCAGGTGCACTGTGTCATCAGAGATGCCTGCAGTATACAGACACCCAAGTGAGGAAGGAGGAAAATGTATGCTTTTTTGCAAGAATGGGACATTTTATGAAGGTGAACACTTGTTTCATGTTAAGACTGTAACCGTCATTGTTTGTTTTTTTAAACTTTAAATCAGAATCTATGAAACAATAGCTCCTCCTGTGAAGGAAAATAGGTTTTAAAAAGGAATTTGTCAATTATTTTTGAGTAAAGAAATAAGGTAAGGGCATTACAGTAGGGGCATATCATCTCGCTTCTAAAAAGGCACAGAATGTCAAATGGTGAAAAATATACTATGAGTTTTCCCAAAGCCTTCACATGGCCTTTTTGATATGTACAAAGCAGAGGATTAGCTTTGCTGGCAATATTTGTGTCAGGGCCAAGCTGATTAATTTAATATTCTGATTAGCTGAGCGGCAGAGCTTTAACGGCTGTTAACTTTTTGGCAAGTAGCTCTGAGAGGGCGATAATGAGATTAACATTCAGAAGACCTGATTTGCTTTCTCGCTGTATTTAATTACTACTTTGACACCAAGTAGTACTCACTACAGCTTCTCTAGATAGGACACTATTACTGCAGATTTGTGTCACACCGTGGGACCTGGGGTAAAACCTAAGGAAAATGGGGTCTTCACGGACTGCCTAGAAGACAGGGGCGTTTCCGATGAGGTCAAGTGAGCCAGAAGTGCTTGGCGTTGAGCTGCTCCTGCCTCATCCAGGCCCTGGTGGCTGGAAATGCAGCACCAGGCCTCGGTTGCATTTCAAATGTTTGCAAAGCATTTTTACAGTTATTCTGCCTTTTGATTATTTCTCAAAACATTTCAGATTAAGCCTTGTGCCCAATTTATAAATAGGACAAATCAAACATGGATATAGATACTGACTGGAAGTCACATACACTTGTTTCCTTGAGCTTAACCTCTGGTCTGTATACAGACTGTCATTGTACTTGGCACAATGAAAGACTTAAGTCCTTGATGTATTTCTCATCTCCCCAGCTTTCTGGATCTGTAAACCAGGTGCTCTCATCCTCTCATATGAGCTAGAAAATAAAGGAGAAAATTGTGTTTAATATAAAGAACTATATGGTTAAACTTTTCAAGTAAAATGAAAATATTTTCTAATGAATATTTAACTAAAAAAAAGTAAGAAAACTAAAGTGAATGAAATCAATGGTGTATCTGGCCTTTCAATTAGTTTCTGTGGCATAGGGGATTGTTAGTTTCCTATCATAAAAATACCGTAAACTAGGTGGCTGATAGCAGAAATTACTTCTCACCATTCTAAAGACTGAGAAATTCAAGATTGAGGTGCCTGCAGACTCGGTGTCTGGGGAGGGCCCCCTTGCTCCTAGGAAATGCCTTCTAGCTGTGCACTCACATTGTGTAGGGGTGAGGCTCCTCTCTAGGGGGAAGTGCCTTCTAGCTGTGCACTCACATTGGGTAGGGGTGAGCCTGTTCTCTGGGGGTAAATGCCTTCTAGCTGTGCACTCACATTGTGTAGGGATGAGGCTCCTCTCTAGGGGGAAGTGCCTTCTAGCTGTGCACTCACATTGTGTAGGGGTGAGGCTCCTCTCTAGGGGGAAGTGCCTTCTAGCTGTGCACTCATTGTGTAGGTGTGAGGCTCCTCTCTAGGGGGAAGTGCCTTCTAGCTGTGCACTCACATTGTGTAGCGGTGAGGCTCCTCTCTAGAGGGAAATGCCTTCTAGCTATGCACTCACATTGTGTAAGGCTGAGGCTCCTCTCTAGGGCGAAGTGCCTTTTAGCTTTGCACTCACATGTGTAGGGGTGAGGCTGATCTCTAGGGGGAAGTGCCTTCTAGCTGTGCACTCACATTGCATAAGGGGTGAGGCTCCTCTCTAGGGGGAAGTGCCTTATAGCTGTGCACTCACATTCTGTAGGGGTGAGGCTGCTCTCTGGAGGTGGGGGAAAGGCCTTCTAGCTGTGCACTCACATGTGTAGGGGTGAGGCTGCTCTCTGGGGGGAATGCCTTCTAGCTGTGCACTCACATTGTGTAGGAGTGAGGCTGCTCTCTGGGGGGGAAGTACCTTCTAGCTGTGCACTCACATTGTGTAGGGGTGAGGGTGCTCCCTGGGGGTAAGTGCCTTCTAGCTGTGCACTCACATGTGTAGGGGTGAAGCTGCTCCCTGGGGCCTCTTTTACAAAGGCATCAGTCTCATTCATGAATCTCTTCCATACCCTGGTGACCTCCCTGAAGGCTCCATCTCTTCACACCATTGGGAGAAGAAATTTCACCATATGAATTTTGTGGGAGTAGCAAACATTCAGCACACAGTGAGAACCATGATTATAGCACACCTCTGTCTCAATGTTCTCACTGACACAAACAAAACATTCCTTAAATCCCTTTTCAGAGTTAATACCATTCTGTAATTACACATGTTTTTATGGTTTCTTACGTTTATGAATTAATAACACCTATATATAAATGGTAAGTTATAACTGAGGGTAGACCTGTTGACCCATGCTTCAACTCTTTAAATTCCTTCGTACTATCCATGCAATGCTAGTAACGTATTTGAAAGGCATTTGTGGGTTCCAATGAACAGTCTAGAGCAGTGATTTTCAACTGGTGTGTTACGGAGAGGATCATAGGTATGCCCGGAACATTTGTAAAGATCAATAATTTAGGACAGGTGCAGTGTCCTAAACTACAGGCTCAATCCTGTAATCCCAGCAACTTGGGAGGCCAAGGAGGGTTGATTGCCCGAGCTCACAGTTTTGAGACTAGCCTGAGTCAGAGCGAGACCTGTCTCTAAAAAATAGCTGAGTGTTGTGGTAGGCTCCTGTCATCCCAGCTACTTGGGAGGCTGAGGCAAGAGGATCACTTGAATCTAAGAGTTTGAGGTTGCTGTGAGCTAAGGTGCCATGACAGTCTACCAAGGGTGACCAAGTGAGACTCTACCTAAAAAAAAAAAAAAAAAAAAAAAAAATTAATTTAGAAAGAAGTTAAAGCACAGTGAGTATATATATATTTTTACTCTTTTTTTGATCAACATAATTTAAGTGTTCTGCAGAGTTGAACTGTAGTTTCAAGTGTGCTGTGAGATTAAAAAAAAAAACTGGTCTAGAGTATGAGGATAAAATTTCCATTAGTACTCTGCTCTTTCTAAGTTTTTTTTGCCTTCTATCCATCCATCCATCCGTCCATCCATCCATCCATCCATCCATCCATCCATCCACCGATGCACTGATCCCATTATATGCTAATTACTGAGAGTGCAAAATTGAAGAAATATAGCTTCGTTCCTCAAGAAAGTTTCAAAATATACAGTCTATTGCTAGTTTCTGGTTTTATAATTTTTATTTTTACTTTTTTTCTTTATTTCAAATTAATATGAAAGCACAAAGTTTTAAATTACATTGTTCTCACTTCCAGGGTAAAGTTCCAGTTATAAAAGAGCTCCTCCCCCAGAGGTGTGTTATACACCCACACAGTGTGCACTCAGGTGAGATACCCCATCATACCCTCCCTGCTTCTGCCAATCTTCCTCTCTCCTTCCCCTTCCTCACACTAGACATATTTGTGTTTTCTTGTTCATGTGAGCATGTAATTGTTTATGTATTGATTTCATATTAGTATTGAGTACATTGGATATTTATTTTTCCATTCTTTTTTTTTATTAATATTAAATCATAGCTGTGTACATTAATGTGATCATGGGACACCATAAACTGGTTTTATAAACAGTTTGACACATTTTCATCACACTGGTTAACATAGCCTTTCTGGTATTTTCTTAGTTATTGTGTTAAGACATTTATATTCTACGTTTACTAAGTTTCACATGTACTCTCGTAAGATGCACTGCAGGTGTAATCCCACCAATCACCCTCCCTCCAGCCAGTCTCCCCCCTCCTTCCCCTCCCTCTCCCCATTTCCCATATTCTTATTTTTCCATTCTTGTGATACTTTACTAAGAAGAATGTATTTCAACTCTATCCAGGCAAATGTAAAAGATATAAAGTTTCCATCTTTTTAATGGCTAATAATATTCCATGGTGTACATATACCACAGTTTATTGATCCATTCATGGGTTGATGGGCACTTAGATTGCTTCCATGACTTGGCAATTAAGAATTGAGCTGTAGTAAACATTCTGGTGCCAATGTCTTTGTTGTGAAATGATTTCTGTTCTTCTGGGTAGATACCTAGTAATGGCATTGCAGGGTCAAATGGAAGGTCTACTTTTAGATCTTTGAGGATTCCCTATGCTTCTCTCCAAAATGGCTGTATTAGTTTGCAATCCCACCAGCAGTGTGGAAGTGTTGCCTTCTCTCCACATCCATGTCAGCATCTGGTGTTTTGGGACTTTGTGATGTGGGCTGATCTTACTGGAGTTAGGTGAGATTTCTGAGTGGTTTTAATTTGCATTTCTCTGATGATTAAAGATGATGAACATTTTCTCATGTGTTTGTTGGCCATTGGTCTTTTATCTTCAGAGAAATTTCTGTTCAAGTCTCTTGCCCACTTACAGAGGGGGTTGTTTGCTCTTTTCTTATTGTTTAATTTGAATTCTCTGTAGATTCTAGTACCAGGCCTTTGTGAGAATCATAACATGCAAAAATCTTCTCCCATTCCAAAGGCTATCTGTTTGCTTTGTTTGTGTTACCCTTAGCTGTGCAAAAGCTTTTTAGCTTGATCATAGTTATTTATTTTTGGTGTTGCTGCAATTGCCAGTGTGTGTGTGTGTGTGTGTGTGGGGGGTCTTCTCATAAAGTTTTTTCCCAGGTCAATATCTTCAAGGGTTTTTCACACACTGTCCTCTAGAATTTTTATTGTTTCACATCTTAAATTTAAATATTTCACCCAGAGAGAATCAATTTTTGTCAATGGTGAGAGGTGTGGGTCCGGTTTCAGTCTTCCACAAGTGGATCACCAGTGTTCCCAGCACTGTTTGTTAAATAAGGAGTCTTTTCCCCAGTGTATGTTTTTGTTAGGCTTGTCAAAGATCAAATGACACTGTGTGGCTGGGTTCATCTCCAGATTCTCTGTTCTATTCCCTTCATCTCTATCTCTATTTTTGTTCCACTACCATGTGGTTGTGATCAGTATAGACTTTTAGTAAAACCTGAACTCTGGCAACCTGACATCTCCAGATTTGTTTTCCTTTCTAAGAACGAAATTTGCTATTCAGGTTTTTTTTCTGGTTTCATATCAATCAAAGTACTATTTTTTCAAGTTCTTTAAAGTATGACATTGTTGCTTTGATGGAGACTCCATTAAATCTGTAGATTGCTTTGAGTAGTATGGACATTTTAACAATGTTGATTCTTCCCAGCCATGAGCATGGTATGTTCTTCCATTTGTTGACATCTTCTGCAATTTCTTTTCTCAAGGTTTCATAGTTCTTCTTATAGAGTTCTTTAATATCCTTTGTTAGGTATATTTCCAGGTAGTTCATCTTCTTTGATGCTATTGTAGAAGGAATAGAGTCTTTGATTTTATTCTCAGCTTGACCCCTATTGTTGGCATATTTGAAGTCTACTAATTTGTAGGTATTGATTTTGTTGGTTTCACATATTTTAAAAAACAGTAAGTGTGGTCGCTCAAGACAAATCATTTACAAAAACATTAGAATGCTATTTGCTAATTCAATAACTCATTTATTTGGCAGAGGCAATATATTAAATTTCATGCTTGGAGAAGATCAGATAAAACCTATTTTTTAAAAGAAGTAAAAAACAACATAAATATATAAGATAATATTAAATTATTTCATTATCTATGATTTCTTTTCACAGTAAAAATAATTTTGATTTTTGTGTTGGGTGAGCAAAGCCACTTGACACTATCATATGACTGTGAATAATTCCAAAAGTATTGAATCAGTGGTTCCTTAGGCATATTTAAGTTCTGGTTTCAGAAAACTGCTGCCTATTCCATGCCTACAGAATGAAGGGCTGGTCGAGATGAAGGCCTCGCAGGCTACTCTGCCGCAGCTAGTCAGTTGCCAGCTCACAGCTCAGCAGCAGTTGGGCGACCTGAGGTATGCTGAGGGACAGTGCGCATGTGTAGTTTCCCTTCCAGGAACCCCATTACCTGGGGACAGGTGTCTGTCAGCGGATGTGCAGAGGACCACTGGGACGGCGATGGGCTCTCGCCTGGGAAAGGTGATGATCAGCAAGGCTCACCTGGCCCGAGGTACAGCTACTTTAGATAATTACTATGTAGAACTCCATGTTGGCATTTCGGAGTCAAAGCAATTATCAGAGAATAATTAAATCACAGCATGAGTGAGGTAAATTCACATTTCACTAAATAGCTTACTTTAGGCATTTTAACTAATTACAGATATCTCTGTAGACACAGGTGTCCAAACCTCACGTATTCCAGTCTTGATCCTGATCCAACACGAGGCGACCCGACCCATTTTGCTCTTCACACACACACACACACACACTCACAAACGAGCACACACACTTGTACTCCCACATTTTCACACACATGTGCACTCACACACTCACACACTTGCATACACACCGACACACAGTTAACTCGTACACACACGCTTGTACACATACACTTGCACACAGTCGTACACAGTGGCACACACACTCATGCACACATACACACTCGACATTTCCGTGTTACTGCCATAGGTTGACTAAGCCTCGGCTGCTATTGCTGCTGTTGTCACATTTTTCTCGCTCATTTCTCTTCACCACTATCTCCTTCAGACATTTGGGACTCCATCTCAGGGTTCATTTTCTCTGATCTTTCCTCTGGAGATGACCTTGGAGATACCTCTTACACTGAACAGTCCTCTCAGAGTTCCCACCCAGGTCACAAGATCAAAGCTCCCACTGACCACGTCTTCTTTATATTGTCCCTGCCGCTTTCCCACTGCCCTGGCCTGCACTTGTCTTTATCGTGGGAGGCCCTGCCCCTCAGGCGTCTTCCCTGGCTGCACGTGGCTGTCTGTGCCCACCCTACCCCAATGACCCCACCCCAACATGCCTCCTACAGAGGGAAGTAGATGCGGTAGCAATGGGAACCCTTTTCCTGATCTCAAAATTCTCCTGCCAAGTTCTCTCCATCCAGAGGTAAGACGCGACATCAAACGGAGTTTGTGATCATGCCCCCCTCCTTTTTTAGAAAGGTGTAGAAAACTATCTCAGCATTTGTAACCCTTCATAGTGCATCAGTTATTAAGGGAAAAGGAAAGAGGGATCTCGCAACAATCCAATGTTGTACAAAATGCTTTAAATATAATACATATAGTAGGGAAACGCCCGTAGGACTGCACGTGAGGCTTTCATCACACATCTGTAATGTACCTACGGGAGCTTACAATACACTCTCACAGAGAACACTGGGAAGACTGTCCTGCTCAACACTTCATAATTTGGGTGAATGTAGAAGCAATGAGACCTTTGCTTTGAGATGCCATTAAGCCCAGGTGCAGCATTTGGGGAGGATTTAATAAGACAGTGAGAAAAAAGTCCAACGTATAGTAACTCTGCAGCTGAGATAGTGACAGTGGCAATATTGGTGGCAGTGGCAATGCTGACGCTTGTTTCAGTCTGTCGGTCATTGCTGTGAAAGTGAACAGACCAAAAGAACAGTGGGCCAGGTAAATAGAAAAGAGGCATGCACATGGGTGAGTGTGCAAACACAGACACATTATTTTCTCAAACACCCCAAAGTACAAGCAAAATGCAAATAGTCTTAAAAAAAAACTATATGCTTTGTAGCCAGCAAACAGCACAGTGAGGTAGCTCAGTTGATAAAGGGATTGTCCTCCTAGTTTCCAGGGGCCACGTCCCCTTGTCATTTGCTCTCCTTGCTGGTCGTGGTGTCAGAAGAGAAGAGGGCGGAGCTCACCCAGAGAGCAATAAGCATGCTACAGAAAAGGGCTGGAGCATCTGAGACGTCTGCCCTGGAGAGTCAGTGATCCCGAGAGTGGTCTTCACCGCTGTGAAGGCTGCTGACACCCGGCACAGGGCTGGCTGTGCTCCCACACGCCCTGTAGGTCAGTGCCTGAGGCAGCAGGAGACAGATTCTGTTTCAGTGAAAGGAACTTTCAAATGGTCAGAGTTTCCTAAATGGAAGATCCTGTTGCTTTAAATACTCAAAATAAGCTAGTTCACAGGCGACAGGAAGGAACAGGGACATTTTAATTCTCTGCAAGTGTTTGAGAATGTCTATGTGCATGTCTGTGTATATTACACACATGAACATGTATACGTGTATATATATGTGCATGTACAGAAAATAGGACAGGGTGGATGGCCCCATAACTGCAGGGTCCTAAAATAATTTTTATGGTAGGGATTATTTCCCCAGTTCCTGTTTTTTACTATATCTAGGAGATCTAATCCAGTGCATTTATGGATTTTGTTTCACTGTGTTTTTAAACAGCTGGTGAATGTACGGGGGTGCAAGGAGATTCAGGAGAGTTAGTGTTCACCAAACCTTGCCACCTACCAGTAGTAAGTTTCTACATCTATTAGACAGAGTCTTAGGACAATCCTGGTCTACAGTGTTTTCCTTCCTCACACTCCTGTGATTTACAGGCTGCTCATAAATGGGCCTTACACGTTTATTAGTTTTGGCCAGTGCAAAAACACATTGGGAAAGTAACTGCACTTAGAATCACAATGAAGCCTTCACTTCCCAGCAGCACATACCTCTTCTTTCTACTTATTTTACAAACTCCCGAGATTAGCTTGCTCCCTAAGCAGCATCTTCCACTTATTGAAAGAATCCCGAGCGAGGCACCTCAAGGATGAAATAGCACTTTTGCTTACTTAGATCAAGAATGTAATTACCACCCAACAGTGCAATAAGTCACATGTTTATACTTGGCCTGTAATGTTTGTTTGTGGTCTCACGTCCTGATTGCAGGTTTATGTCTCTGACACTTCCCCTGGTGCTGTCCAGTCGTCACGCCTCTGCCTGGAAAGCCTCATCCCAGTAGCTCCTGGAGACGCAGCTTCCATCTGAGTTCCAGGCTTTCTGATTATTAAACTGCAGAGAGCTCAGATTTGCTATTGGATAATTGGAACTAATTGTGTGAGACGATGTACATCTACCAGCGCAGGGTTTTATGGCTTTTCAGACTCTGTAAGATGAACAAATAACAGAGCTCCAGCCATCACTCTGTTTTACTGCCCACCTGGCCAGCTGATGTGAAGGTAATTTGGGGCACTCCAGCTCTGTCCCACAGGGGATGCCTGTGGGGAAGCTTTGCTGGTGTTTTGCAATCTGCCCACTGACACCCTTTATAACTGTTACCTTAAAGCCAAGGATTTTGTTTTTCTCATTTTTTTTTTTTTTTTTTTTTTGAGATAGATTCTCACTTTGTCAACCTTGGTAGAGTGCTGTGCCATCACAGCTCACAGCAACCTCAAACTCTTGGACTTAAGTAATTCTCTTGCCTCAGTCTCCCAAGTTGCTGGGACTACAGATGCCTGCCACATGCCTGGCTACTTTTTTTCGTGACAGGTCTAGCTCTTGCTTAGTCTGGTCTTGAACAATGGAATCCACCCATCTCAGTCTCTCAAGTACTGGGATTTCAGACGTGAGCCCCCACACCTGGCCTTGTCATTGTTGTTTTAAGAAATAAATGGTATTGAATAAATGACAGTAGCTCTCAGTTTTTTTTGGTAATTCGGGTTCCTTTTCTTCTTTTCTAATCCTCATTCTGTCTCACTCACTTGTTTCATTCTTTTGCTGATTTAGTGGACCAGAGGACCCTTATCATCTCACTGCTGGGATTTTAGTATGGCACAGGCCAGCCAGTAAACTCGAAGATGAAGAAGGCCTCCTGGTGGGCCCGTTATCTCCTGGGGAGACGGTTCACAGCTCTGACTTTGACAAAATATCTTAAAAAATGAATTTTTACTCTTTATGGAGAAGTGTCTTCATAGTTGAATAGTATTACTTTTTGGAAATTTTTAACTTGGATTATTTTTTAAAACTTACTTTTACAGACTCATTTAACTTTGTATTTTCCAGGCACATGTTGTATGTAGAGCTGGTAAGCAGATATTTGGTTCATTTATTGAAAATAGTCCATGGAGGTTGTTTGGTCAATCCCTAGTTTCCTTCTGAGAAATTCTTAGATGTGTGAAGGACAAAATCCACATTTAACTTCCATTTAGCTTTAAGGAAAGGAAAGTGAGAACATGTTTAAATTTATCGGAGAGAAATGACTTAAAGGACAAAAAGTTCTGATGAAAATGTCTTCGAATAGCATTCTATATGATGATTCTGTATACACATTGCATTAACCACAGAAACACAGAAAGCATTGGAACTCAGATTTTAGGAGTGACAGGTGGATTAGATGAAGGAGACAAAGTTTGGATGTGAACTTTTAACAAATGTCGGAATGATAAGAATTTATTGAATGTGGAATGTAATGACTGGGAACACGGGAATGAAAGGACTCATCAACCCGGCTTCCAAGACCCGACCGTCATCACTACAGTGGATGCTCCACAAAGAAACACAGTGGGAGCTGGAGCCGCTCCAGTCCATGTGGACACAGAAGGACGTGTAAGCACCACCGAAAGGGAAACTTGCTTTCCATCAGTGTAGGGAAGATTGATTCATGGGAAACAAAAATGATAATCAGCAAGGGACAGGAGGAAAGTGCCTTCCAGCCTGGAGGGCTGATGATTCTCTGATTTCAGAGTTTGGTCTTTTTCTCTTCTTTTCCCGTCCCCTTTGCTAATCTTGCCTTCTGTTTCTGATCTTCGAGGTTAATAACGCCTTAGACATCAGAGACAGGTGACAGTTCTCCCTCTGTACCCCTGCCTGGGAATCTCACTGTGGATGTGGCATCAAATATGCCGTAAGTGCTGTGGACACGCAGATTCTTCGGCTCAGCCCAGAACCTCCCTTCCTGTTCACGGCGGCTCCGGCTGCTGGCCTCCACTGCGTGTTTCCCGGGCTTCCCTGGTTAGACACCAAACCTCCTCAGCTCTCTGGTCCTAAGCCCCCCATCTTTTCTACCTCCCCAAACTCCTTCAGACAACAGGCGCTGGATGTAAGTTCAAACCGAATCACTCCAACGGGATGCTTGAAACTCTCATGGCTTTCCTTTCCTTGGAGATTAATTTTTAAAATCTTAACATCACCTACAAAATTCTGCCCAGGATAACCCCAGATTTCCTCTGCAGCTCATCTCTGGATAAATGGGGCTCATCCTGGTGGAATTTTCTTAGATGCCTAATGAAATACCTCAGAATGGTGCATACGGAGCAGACAGGAACCTTTATCTAATGACTCCAGCTCTGATGGCTACAAGAACATTCTATTTTTTTGAGACAGATTCTCAATTTGTCACCCTTGGTAGAGTGCCATGGCGTCACAGCTCACAGCAACCTCAAACTCTTGGGCTTAAGGGATTCTCTTGCCTCAGCCTCCCAAGTAGCTGGGACTACAGGTGCCTGACACAGCGCCCAGCTATTTTTTGGTTGCAGTTGTCATTATCAGTTAGCAGGGCTAGGCGGGGTTCAAATCTGTCAGCCTTGGTGCATGTGGCTGTTGCCATAACCATTGACCTACAGGCACCGACTCCTCTTGTTTCTGAGCTGCAGATCCTGCCACAGTACCTGAGAAGACCAGGGACACAGCTGCCAGTGTGACTAGACCTGTGCTCCATCTAGACATTGTCTGCTCCAGCTCTGTACGGGGATGGGTGAAGTCTGTGGCTGAAGCCTTGGTTGCAGCTGGGGGAAGAATGGAGTCAGGTGATTTGAAGTGGGGTATGAGATGTGTTGGAAGCAAGCACGGGCGCTTTCAAAATCATCAAGCCTAAGTAATAATTGCTTGGCATTAAATGTTTCTGCAGATGATAGAGACCTACAAGACAGGCCTCCAGGCGCGCTCAGTCAAGGGCTTGTGGTGACATCATGCAGGACAGCCTCGGGGACTCAGTCCATTCGGCTTTCCTCAGCTTTCATGCACACGTCTCCTGGGTTATGGGCTCCAACTTCGTGATCCGTGATTGAGGTACAAACAGGATCTCCAGGCAGTGCAGGGGAAGAGGAGAATATGAATAAAGGGGCAGAGAGCTGAAGATTAGTGTCTTTGTAAGGGAAAGAATACCGTCTTTTACTTTTTTGCAGTTTATGGCCACCGGGGCTGGGTTTGAACCCGCCACCTCCGGCATATGGCTCTCCTTTGAGCCACAGACGCTGCCCTGAATACCATCTTTTTTACACTTACTGCTACTTTTATCATCAGATTCTGTATCTAATTTTCGGCACAGTTGTCCCTCCTGCCATAGGTGTGGGTGGTCCTTACACACTTTAGCAGAGGCATCTGGCAGATAACTTGGAAGAAATGTTCCCAGAAACTGCAGTTCAAAACTTCTACTTATATTCAGTGGACACGAGCACATTTAGCTTCATGAGAAGCTGATAAATGTCTTTATTCTGGATGGTAAATAGATAAAAATTCCTTTCATAAGAATGAAGAAATTCAGGAAATGGGGGGGGGGGGAAGGCACTTGCCATTTTTTTGATCACTGAAAAAAATAATATAAAAAGTAACAGTCTTTTTTGTAAGGAAAACATGAAAAAGTCAAATGGCCCACAGTACACAGGTATTTCACCTTCTAAATTATTTTGCTTTTTAAACATCTGTGAAAATACCTGTGCTTCAGAAAACTGGGCTCCTCGACTTCCCCATACATACATTTATGTTTATCCATTTACTCATTCTTGAGAAGTAATTTTTAAGTGTGAGCCATGGTAAGCACAGGGTTGTAGTGTCATTAAGGGACGTCAGTGTCCACTCTTAATGTGGTACTTGAAATCGTTCAATTTCTCATTTAAATAATCTTTCCTTAATGAAGACTTCCCAGATGCCCAGGGCAGAAAGTGTGTTCTTCATCTTCTGAACTTGCTGGAAGACCACACTGCAACACTCCCTGGATGTTTATCTCAAGTGAGAGCTCCTGGAGGGCTGGGATTCTCTGTGACTAATCGCTGTGTGCTCCCAGAACACAGCCGTTTGTTAGCAGCTGTCCCCAACCTTTTGGCACCAGGGATTAGTTTCAGGGAAGATAGTTTTTCCACTGACCAGGGAGAGGGGACGGTATTGGGTGATTTAAATATAAGCGCCTTATATTTATTGTGTACTTCATTTCTATTACCATTAGGTTGTGACATATGATGAAATAATTATACCACTCACCAGAATGCAGAGCCAGCAGGAGCCCCAAGCTTGTGCTTCTGCAGCAGGACCGGGGGCCCTGATTTAGCACTGGCCACCAGATGCAGCTGTACATTGACAAAAGACGGTCACTTGCCACTGTAAAGCCTGTCACCAGGTGAGGCTTAATTGTCACTGTCTGTCACTGATAGGGTTTTGATATGAGTCTGTAAGCAATTGATTCATCATGGTCTCTGTGCAGTCAGACCTCTCTGTGGATGGTGATCTGAACTTGAAGCTGCCCTTCAGTGCTAGCTTCACTGCTTTAGCTCCACCTCAGAGCATCAGGCATCAGATTCTCACAAGGAGCACAGCCCAGATCCCTCACATGCCAGCGCACAGTAGGGTTAAATCTCCATTGAGAGTCTAATGTCACTGCTCATCACACAGGAGGGAGAGCTTGGGAGGTGATGTGAGGAAGGGACAAGGTGTTGCTATAAATACAGGTGGAGCTTTGCTCACCTGACGGTGGCTCACCTGTGCAGCCAGGTGCCTGACAGGCCATGGGCTGGTTCCAGACCTCACCCCCAGGGTTTGGGGGTCACCTTACTAGAACATCTTTCACATCACAGACATTCTTAAAAACAGGGTGTGATGGCCTGGAAACCTGAACATGCCTTATGACAAGAAGGATGATATCTCGTCATGCCCTGGATTCCACACGCGTCATCTTAAATAATATTGACTCGTTTGATAGTCAAGAAAATCTTTAGGACGTATATAAGTTATATATTTAAGAATATTGAAATGTTCTTTTTGTAAATCCTAAGATCAGACTGAAGAAAAAGATGACCTTTCCATGTCTCCCCCCCAAAGAAAGGCATAATAGATTATTTGATACATAATAATTTGTTAATAGATAATTACAGAGAAAATTCATACCCTATGAATTGAAGAGTAATTCTGAAATAGTATCTAAACTAATACTAAAGAATAAAACAATCTTATTTTTAGCAGTGTTCTTTATTAAATAAAATAAGAAATAATGCTGATTCACAGAAAGCTACCTTATATACTTGGTCTAAGTTAAAGGAACATGGTTAAAAATACGTATACCATTAAGACAACTGTGATCCTGTATTTGACTCTGAGTAGCTTTGTGACTTTTTTCAGGTCTCTACATCTTGCAGGATGGCTGCTGAATAGTGTGTTAGATATAGGATTCGAAGGAGCAGGGTGAGATTTCAGACAGAGGAGCAGTCAGGGGAGTTGGAATATACCTTCTTCATAGACTCCCACTATGAAACCATTCACCACGTGTGCCCCTCTAGACAGCTCTGACTAATTTTCTGCAAACTTAATCTTGATATCCCAACTTATGTGTCAAATATGAAATTGAATCGTGTATCTGGTGACCAGACACATCCACACATACTACTTTTAATTTGATTAAGAGTATTGTTTCATTGTGTTTAAGAGTTCTTACATTTCAAATCAATGCTCATATTGTAAAAAGTAACAATAATCTATTTTTGTATTTATCATGTTATTCTTCACATTTCATTTCCAAATAAATGGATATTTCTTTCTATAAAATAGACATCTCACTGCATCCGGAGTTGTTATCCTTTCTGGGTAACCACAGTTTAACAGGCCTCTGAGTAGGGCAGAGGGTGACCATCACCACAAGGTGAGCATCTACCTTACTTTTCAGCCTCCCCCCTGAAGTTAGCTGTGCTGCTCTGTACAAGACATCCACATCCTGATCTCATCTATCAAAGTAGATGACTCCGCCCTCTGTGACTCCCAGAACTAAGCTGAGAACCCCCACTAGACACAGGTGCACCATTATTTAAAATACAAGGCGATAGTCTTTCCTTCCTCAGAAATGGAAAGAAGGAAATTGGCTTTCTATGCGGAGTTATGTCAGTTACAAATCACAATCACTTCTGTTGAAGGGATTAAATTACTGAAAGAAAAGTTACTGTTAAATAATTAGAAACAACTGTTAGACAGACTACAGATTCTTATTTGTGTTTCAAAACTTTTTTGTCAGCAATCATACGCATTTAAATAAAGTAAACAATTTCTCAAGATCCAACTTATAGGAAATTTTCATGGGTATTCCTAAAATAGAATGCAAACAGAAATCTAGATGTGATTCGATCAGTCTTTCACAATTTGATTAAATTTGTGAAGATGCAGAGCATTTCAATTTATTAACAAGGAAGGAGGCAAGAATTCCATAAAAGTATAAAAAGAAAAAAAAAATTAAAAGGAGGGCAGGGGAGTTCCGAAATGATCTCTGGTGCACCCATTGCTTTATTTTTACCATTTTTAAAAAAGGTTTTGAAGACTTCAGAAGAAAGTTTAATTTTTTTCTTTTCCTGTTGATTTTTTTCATTGAGGGCAAGTTTCAGCCTAGAGCTTCTCAGCTATCTGTGGTTCACTAGAAAGAGCAACGTCAGCACCGTTAAAGCCAAAGCCTGTTTCCTTCAGCAAAAGCAATGACAATGTGATTTCAATCACAAGAAATCAAAGCTCAGAGCTTTCAGGAAGTCCTATGAAAGGCATATAAAATCATGACCTTGGGCAGTGCCTGTGGCTCAATGGAGTAGGGTGCAGGCCCCATATGCTGGAGGTGACAGGTTCAAACCCAGCCTTGGCCAAAAACTGCAAAAAAAAAAAAAAACCCTGGTCATTTAACCTCAAGCAATTTATTTAGACACTTTTTTCTTTTGTGTATTTTGCACATCTGTTTTTACAAGGTTTATCATTAACTTTCAAAGAAGAAGTTATTCTCCAAAGAAGAATAACTTAATTGAAAAAATTTAAATTTTTTTTCTTTTATTTTCATTCATATGAAATCATAGAAGACACATTTCATTTTGTCTCTAAGAAGGGTTGCAAAGATGCAGTATCAATTTTTTATAGTGTTTCTTAGATTTTTTTGATCTTTGGGTGAGAGTATGGAGGTGAGGAATAGGGCAAGAGTGAATTTTTAGGCTTATGAAGGTGTCTGGATGGAGAGGTTCAATGTGCCTTGCTGAGGCCAAGTGAAGGCTTTGAAGTCTTGCTCATTTGTAAATAATTTTATGAAAATATTTTTATTTCACATAGAATAATTTTTTAATCATTAGGAAATCCAAATTGCACTAGTGAGTAATTTTGCAAATCACTCTGTTTTGATTACTGCCCATGACAAATTAATAGACCCAGTGTGATAACTAAGAATACACAATGAAAATCTTTTGGAAAAGAGAAATGAAATAAATACGTCCAGCTATTATGGCAGCTTATACTTTCAAAATGTTTACAGTTGTTAGGATTTGATTTCCTTTCCAAAAATCTGTAATATTTAAAAAGTGTAAGAATACTGGAGTTTAATGTAAGATTTTTCAATGATTCCATTGATTAAGTCTGAGCAGGCTAGACTTCTCAGTTCTTTTATTTAATTTTAAAATGAAGTTAGTGATTTTATTAAGTCAGAAGTAAGAAAAATACTGAACATAGAAAATTTGTTCACAATGTTAGTACTTAATCAGAAGCACAGTGGTCAAGGTCTCCCAACACTTCCCCAGATTGTGGGTTGTAAGCACACTGTACTCGTAACAGTGGTTTATGAAACGCCCAACATGAGGGTGATGAAGGGAATACTATTTTTTGAGTACCTGTTCTGTGACAGAAGCTAAAACAATAACAACAAAAATATGTCATCTTTTATTAATCCTTTCCATCAGCCTACGAAGTATGCATTTTGTCACAGAATTCAAATAAGAACATTGAGGTTTGGGGTGATCACAAAACTGCCTTTCCATTTGTCTTTCATCAAATATTTGGCTGAGAGAACAGATCTTGTAGAGAATATTGTCTATCTCTGTCAAACGGATGAAAGTAAATATATATTTTCTGCAATGTATTAAAATGCATTATTTGAGATAATTCCTTCTGTGCTTCCAATATCTATGTTGTTCCTGAATTGGGCCAATCCACTGGGATGTTATCTGATTTGATATTGTTAGTCTAGATCTTCAGAAAGTGTCTTCACTGAATTTCATTTTAGAAGATTGTTATTAAAAATGGCCGTGTGGGATTTCCTATTGTGTTTTATGCAATGGCATTGTTGCAGGCAGGTCCCAGCATAACCTTCTGAAATACCACCATGAACTTCAATGGGGCAAATTTTGGGGTCAGAAATTCAGAGTAAGAGGATGATATTTGACAATAAGATGATAGGTCAATAGTATCATATTAATATATCAGATAATTTTCTTGTAGGACATTTATGGGTATTCAATTTAATAATAATAAATTAAGTAATGGTCTTTCAATTGCATTATAATTTATAATGTATTCTAAATATGTTATCTCAATTTTTCTTCATGAGGTTGTCAGGAATACATAATTATGTACATTTTCCAAATTACATTACATTTTTCAAATAAGGAAATAATTATGTACATTTCCATATATGAAAAGAGAGATTAACACTGTCAGATTTTTTAATAACTACTTGCCTGTGCGGCTGGAATGAAGAGTTTGTCTTCTGGCTCTGAGTTCAGTGCCCTTCCATCTCGCTCTGGACGTCTTCAGTTGTCAGCCCCAAACTCGCAAGGCATTGCTCGGTTTCCCTTTCCTATTTTGCTGTGGGGAGTAGTCTTTCTTAAGGGGGAGGCAGCCTGTGGCTACTTCCCCTTATTCCCTGGTGATTAATTTGCACAGGAACCCTCGTATGTCACCAAGGAAGATGGACTCTGACTTTGGGTAGAGTGGGTCTCAAGCATTGGACTTTCTTTTGACAAGCTGTGTGATATTTAGAGATATCAATAAACTTATTTTACATTTCTGAAGTAAATTTATTTCCGTGGTTGACCCAGATGAGGTAATAAGTGATGATGATGAGTAACGATAGTTATAAAAAGTAGTCACAGGAGTTATCACGTCGGTGTTTTCCAGGAGACAGTGAAAGTAAAATAAATCAGAAACAGACTGATTTTTCTCTTGGGAATCACGAAAATATTTTTAAAAGAAGTAAGTAAAAAATCCAGGAAGATCATGATATCCCTTGCTCTTTGAATATTGCCTTAAGTAAGTAACTATTAAAATTGAAAATACATGTATTTTAGATTCTGAAATAAGATTCTGGGAAAACTCTCTGATATATGTAGATTTTATTGGGTATAAGCATTTGTGCATAAGGATGTTTGTTACAGCATTATTCATAGAAGCCTAACCTATAGCAACCCTACTGTCTGTCATTAAACTCATGCTGTTGAATTTTATGTAGGTATTATTATATTTAAAATGGATTATCTCTGTATTTATTGACCTTGAGGTATAACCATCTAAACTGAGACAGCAAATTACGGAATAAAGTGTGTAGGGTAGTACTGTTTTGTAAAAACATATGAAGGGCAAATCTAGCTATAAATGAATGTATTTTTTAGAAGAAATATAGAGACAACTGCTAAATTCTACACAATAGGATATAAAGCTAGCTTCCTTGGGGGGTGGGATAAGGGAGAGGGTTTGGTAAAGATTTTTTCATCTTCTTTTTCTTTTAATCTCTGTGATGTTTCATCAGTTACAACAAATGCCTGTGTCAGTTAGAATAATTTCAGTTGCATATAACAGTATACCTGAGTGGAAATAGCGTACCCGAAGCCAATTACTACTTCCAGAGTAGTTGGGTAAACATGGGAGGCTCCTGTGTTCCCAGCATTTTTTCTGTCCTCAGTGTGTTGATGTTCATGACCATGGGCTTCCCTCACCGTTCTCATGGTTTCAGAGTGACTACCCTCTCCAGAAATCGTCTGTGGTTAATAATTGTATGTATCAACTGGGCTGGGCCCATATAGTTGGTAAAACATTATGTCTGGGTGTGGCTTAGGGGTTTTCAGCATTTGAATTAGTAGGCACAGTAAAGAAGGTGGCCCTTGCCTGTGCTGGTGGGCATGGCCCAGTCTGTTGTGGGTCCAAATGAAACTAAACGGTGAAGGCAAGGTGAATTTTCTGTTTTCCTGGTCTGACATATCCATCATTCCTGCCTGGGGACACAAGAGCTCCTGGTTCTCTGGCTGTGACATTCTGGGATACACACACTCCCTCCCCTGTTCTCGGGACATCAGACCAGGCTAACCTGCGTCACCATCATGACTTCCCGGGTGCAAAAGCAGATTGAGGGACTTCTCAGCCTCCACATCATGTGAGCCAATTCCCATAATAAATAAGAGGATATTTTTATATATCCGTATGTCCTATTGGTCATGTTTCTTTGGAGAATCCGGATACACCATTCCATGCAATGGTGTCCAAAAGCAGAAAGGGTTTCCCCCCACCCTCTCTCTCAAAGGTATATAAGAAGAAGCCAAACCCCTTCAGGAATATTCCTTTCACCTTTCAGACCACTTTGCCCAGGGAGGCTGAGAAAATGAGGATGGATCTTCGCAGTCTATTGTGGGAAGTCAAGTCTGGTAGCAAGGAAAGGAGGCAGGGTGGGGGCAAAGACAGCCGCGTAGGCAACCAGGAGACTCTTCCATAGCCCATGACATTCTATGTAAAACAAAGTGATTTTGCAAACTGCAAACTAGAAAAAAACACAAAAAGTCAAAATAATAAAAAAGATTCCAATTAAAATAATTATGATGTTAGTATTTGTTTTGTACTTACATTTCCCAGACAGTTCAATGGGCATTTCCAGAAATGAGAGAACAGGCAGTTCCTACTACTCCACAGACATCACCTCCATCAGGGTCGAGAGGCTGGGCGAGCCAGAGCAATTCCCAGAGACCTGCACAGACTCAGGGCTGCTGCAGGACTAGGTTAATCCCAGCACATCTTCCTGAGCTGTGGACAACCGAGGCAGCTGTTCTGCGGCTTCGGGAGTCTCCACTTAGGGTTGTGGTCTCACTGGCACAGGTGGCCCAGAGGATATGTCCCACCTCTAAGGGGAGAAGCTGGTTAGCTGTCCTGCAGCAGCTGCCAGGTGTGTGAAGCTACGACCCTCAGTGATGTTCAATGCCGCCGATGTCTAAACTTGAAGACCCAACATTCAGTGAAGGGAGGTCACGCTTCCAACTGCAGTGCCCTGTGTTGAGGACACATGCCACTTGCCTCTGCAGACACCAGATAATGACTGCTTCTTTTTGAAGAACTAAGCGTCAAAGACAAGTTTTACTGGTGAAATGGGACCATAGATTGTATCCAGTGCCGGTTTGTGGCACAGGGTGAAACTCGAGCAGCAGTTTGTCAAAGGCCACCTCATCAGCAGTGGACCTTCTGCCATCCCATCCTGTTCAGGACCCCACATGGGCAAGCCCACAGTTCAAGGCCAAGAAATTACTTTAGTGAGAATTCTGTTTCTGAAAAATGAACACAAGCCCTGGAAGTGATGGGAGACATCAGCTTTGTCACGTCTCACCTCTCTAGACCACTTGCTGATTCTGTGGCCCTCATAGAGCTCCTGTTTGCCATTTATGACATTCTGTTCTGTTTGCTGCTTAATTCCCCGTCCGCCACCTCCAGGAGCTGGGCACTCGGCTCAGCAGGGCTGGAGGACTCCAGCCATCAGAGCTTCAGCTTCAGAAAGCCACCTTATCACTGTGCCCCATCTGGTTTTGACATGCCCGCTTTATTTTTATTATTATCATTTTTCATTAATGTTTTGTTTTTTGTAAATAGTTGCAATCCCAAGCATTCATGGTTACAGAGGAGGAGTTTTCCCTAAATGCTGCTCTTTTGTCTCAGGATTTCTACTCAGTGTCACATATGTAACTTCAAATGAGTTTTGGTCCCCACTGTTCTGACAGAGCAGCAAAAACCCACCCTTGACTCAAGGTCAGAGACAGTCCCTGCTTTCTGCCTCTGTGAACTTGACTGTTCTGGGTATCTCATACACGTGAACTCCTACAGTCTTTGTCCTCTGGGCTAGCATAATGTTTTCCAGGTTCATGTGTGTTATAATGTGTCAGAATCTCTTTCCTTATTAAAGCCACGTTATAATATAACACTACAACATTTGCATATGCCCCATCTGTTTATTCATTTATCCTCCAGTGGACATTCTGTTTTGGCCTTTGGCTACTGTCAATAATGAGTTGCTGTGGACATTAATGTGCAAATATCTGTTTGAATAGCTGCTTTTGATCTTTTAGGTATATACCCTGAAGTAGAATGCTGTGTTTAATTTTTGGAGGTGCCTGCACAGATGCCTTTAAATTCAATGGTTCCTAGGTTTTGAATTTTCCAGAGACTTTCCTTGGCCATACCATCGTATATTTTTATTAGATACTCACAGAGGGCTCTTTAAGTTTTGAAAAGATGTATATGATTTAGCTATAAAATACATAGTGTTTTCTTCCTCTGAAGACATAAATATTGGACAAAACATGAAATTTCATTTAATAGTTTTCATTTTACGTTTAAAATCTATCTAATCCGTAATGACAGGGAGAAGAAATTTTAATTTTTTTTTTTCTTCTTGGTAGACATTCTAAAGATAACCATGTCATAGGCAAAAGCAGAAAGAGTTCTTAGTGTTATAATTTAATATAGAAAGAAAATAAGGTATTATAAATATACAATTATAAGTAGATTTATGTTTTTCACAATTTATATTGGCTTCAATAAATGAGCTTGAAAAAGTTTTAATTTTAGGCACATTTTGAAATTCCTAATTGTCATACTTAACAGACTTAATGAGTTTATAAAATTTATCCCTCTGTCTCCTTATAAACTCAATAGTCTGTTTACACATTTTTAATCTTAATACGGAACTTTGAGCCATTTACAAAAAGTTCTATATCATAATAGCTATTTGATTTCTCTAACCCCACTAATATTTTCTGAGTATCCCTCTAGAGTAGCAGGTATCAGTATTTACAGTGCAGAGCAGTCACATAGATAGTTTGTTAGAACTATAGATTTCTGGGTCTATCTAGTTAAAGATATTTCTGATTCACTGGCTCTGCTTTGGGACTGAATTCATTTTGAACAAATACATCAGGTGATTTTAATATACATAGTCACTAAATCAAAATGGGAAGCACCAATTCTAACTCTCCTTGGAAGAAATGTCTCAGTACTTTATCAGAACAGGGTATGTAAATTCTCCTACTCGAGTTTTCCCTGCCCACATTGACTCTAGCCTTGCAATATTTACTACTGAAAACCAATCTCCTCTGCTGTACACCAGCTCCAGCTCACATTAGTTTCAGAACTTATCTTGTAGATGTTTCATTACCTTACCTCTACCCGTGTTCTCCATCAAAAAATTGTGGGGATATCACAAATAATGTTTTTTTTTTTCTTAGATTGAGGTAAATACATATAGTGATAAGACTATTTTTGAGATGATTTAAGTTGTTAAGTTTTACAGCTGATAAGATCCTGGACCATCCCAGGCAAACTATGACATAATCACTCCATTTATAATCTGTATACTGGTGCTAAGCATATTTCAAAATGATATAAAGATTAATTTTTGAAAAAAGATACATTTCTAATGAGTTCGGAGTTTATTTCCAAACATTAAATCAACTGGTCAAAATCAAGCCATTTTCTCTATTGTTTCCAATACAATTTTTTCTCATCCTGGCATATTTTTCTTTTTTATTAAGCAGGAGGTTGACTTTCAGTTTTCCAAGGACCTCCTCGTTCAATATCTACTTCATCTTGTCTTTAATTCTGTATTGTACTGGAATGTTAATTACCCACCCTTCTCCGACCCCCCCTTCCAAAATACATGAACAGGCTTAGAAAATGACTATCAAGAGACAGTCTATTTCGATCTATAAAGCTTATTAGTTTTATATAAATGCAATTTTCTTGGGTTTTAGTTTTTAATTGTTTTAATTAACCAAGCTTTTATATAAAAAAGCAGGGAGAACATGTAAAAATTTTGAGGAGTTTAAGTTTATATGGTGGAGGTATCTCTCCCTCAAGCTTCAGCTCTCCCAGCTCCTTCATGTTCTCCAATGCGTCAACTATGTTGTCAATCTTTGTCTTACCAGATATAATCTCAGCATAAATAAGCATGGCCATGCCAGAAAAAGAGTTCCAAAATTGACTTGAAGGGCATACTAGATCTTCTGATTGATGCATAGCTTCCCAAAGGGAGTACTACCAAGGTGACCATAGTGATGCTTAGCCATGAGGTATGTAGCACTTGTTCTAGGATTAGTCTGTGAACTGAATTGTCATACCTTGTATGAATTGATAATACCTACGTATATACCATCTAGACATATTTAGCAATGAGATTTATGTAAAATTGTTATTTTCTGTGGGACCTCTATCCCTTCACTCCCTTGACCTGGAATCATTGACTTAATTATTGCCCAGAATTCGAAGCTCAAGATTCAAAAGCTTTAAATAACTCCACTTAAATACATACATACATACATACATACATCTCTAAACCACCCCAAATGATCCCTCCAGGGCATTAAAATACACTTATATAAAATTGTATTTTCCACTCCAAACATCATCAATCTATGTTAATGAACGTTTTGTTGGAATGGAGAAAATAAACTAAATTGACAACAGTGTGTTTTCTGTCCCGAGTTCTTTGCCCTCCTCCTTCTTCCTCAACAATGAGGAGGAGGCAGCTCCTCTCCCGTGGCCACATGAGGATGGCTCCTGTGGATTGCTTGTTTTGACTGAGGGTAACTGCCTGAAGAACAGACTGATGCTCACTGAGCTACAGATAGGGGTGAGCCCAGTCTGGTTTATGAGGCATGTGATTATGAGGCAGAATTTTTGTCATCCCTCGTATTCCATCCTTCAATTTCTCTACGCCAGAGGACAAGGACCAGAAGAGGAAGGATAGAAGGGTATGTGTATAAAGGTGTTCCTTTAGATTTTAGACGGAGATGAAGGAAACGAATGAGAACATGACAATTTCATTCCTTATTTCCTTCGTAACCCAGGAGTTACTCCTGACCCCAAAGGATGGGAGAGGGGTTAACTAGAATGCAGCATTTTAATACTGAAAAACCATAGACTCTACCCACTGGACAGATGCGACAGGCTGTGGTTACAGTCAGCGAATGGGAACGACCATCCTGACGGCACACTGTCAAGTCCAGACTTTCAAATTAATGGGTATCTCTCTGTATGTACAGACGTGTCCAGGCATGTGCTTATCCCACCTTGTTCAAATACAAGTGGAAACTAACTCAATACCTTGAGCCAGGACTGACAACTTTTCTCACTAAAGGGCCAGCTTCTTTTAGTTATAGTGTTTAGTCATAATTGGGGTAATAGCAGGTATCTGTCACATATTTATTTCTTTCTTTTTTTTCTTTTTTAGCAATCTTTTAAAACTGAAAAAGTCATTTTAGTTTGGGAGTCAAGGTAAAGCAGGCTTAAGGAAGGCAGCCATTTGTGTGGATATATAGGCTTTATTTATAAAATCTATGTAAACAGGTACCATTGATAAATGTTTTAGTAGTTCTCATTTTTTTTTTTTGTCCTTCCTGAAAGTGAACAAGTGATTTTTATTAGTGTGGAAAAACTATAGGTGCTATGTAATTTATCAATTTATTTTAAGCATAGATGAATGTAGTACTAGTTTAGTAGAAAACCAATTCCACATTTAGGGCACTCCTGGCACCTACTAGATTATGATGGGCAAGAGAATAGATGAGGAGTTATTGACCATTCTATTTTTTTAAATTTATTTTTATTTTTTTTTTATTAAATCATAGCTGTGTACATTAATGTGGTCATAGGGCACCATACACTAGTTTCATACACTGTTTGAGACATTTTCATCACACTGGGTAGCATAGCCTTCCTGGCATTTTCTTAGTTATTGTGCTAAGACATTTATATTCCACATTTACTAAGTTTCACATATGCCCTTGTAAGATGCACCGCAGGTGTAATCCCACCAATCCCCCTCCCTCTGCCCATCTTCCCCTCCCACTCTCCCCCTCCCCCTTCCCCATATTCTTAGTTATAACTGGGTTATAGCTTTCATGTGAAAGCCATAAATTAGTTTCATAGTAGGGCTGAGTACATTGGATACTTTTTCTTCCATTCTTGAGATACTTTACTAAGAAGAGTATGTTCCAGCTCCATCCACGTAAACATGAAAGAGGTAAAGTCTCCATCTTTCTTTAAGACTGCATAATATTCCATGGTGTACATATACCACAATTTATTAAT
>CAUYPK010138127.1:0-93329 GCA_963574355.1 Loris lydekkerianus
TTTTGATTTGTTGATCTGTTGTATTATTCTTTTGTTTTCAATTTCATTTAATTCTGCTCTAATTTTGGTTATTTCTTTTCTTCTACTGGGTTTGGGGTTGGAATGTTCTTCCTTTTCCAGTTGTTTGAGATGTCCCATTAAGAACTTGGAAAAATCAAATTTTAGAGATTATTGTGTGAAAAATGTTTGTTTCTTCTATTGAGTTACTAAACTTTCTTATATTGGATTATAATTATATGGTATATCATGCTTTGTTTTTTGCCTTGTCTGGCAAAATTTATACTACCTATTTTTATCTTATCTTTTTTTTTTCTTGGTACAATTATCTGAAGATCTTTTTAATTGGCTTAGTTTTAACTTGATAATTTTGGTTACATATATTTTATTGTGAACACTTCAAATTCTTTTAGCAATAGAAGATAGGTGGATTAAAATTAACATGATCTAAATAATAATATGTAACTGTAGAGCAATCACAACTCAGTTTTGTTAGAAATTCATATTTTTAACAATTTACAATGTGTTTACCCTTTTAATAGTTGAAAATATTGCTTACATTTGCCTCTTACGACCTTTTGGCAGAAGGCACTCATTGATTACAATAGTTCATCTTAGAGTTAGAGAACTCTTTATGTCCTTAGCAAAAGTTTTATACCTGGTCAGTCAACAAAGTGATCTTTTAGTGATCTACAGTGTAGATTATTCAAGTGATGGATATACTAAAAGACATGTAACAAAATTACACTTTCACCCCTTAAATGTGTACAAATAACCCCCGCAAAACCCCATTTACTTATCTTTTGATAAGAGAAGAAAGTGGAAAGAGCATTGTTTTTTTCACTTTTAAGTAATAATAAGTTACACTATTTTAGAATATTTGAAAAACAGGTTTTGCTTTTTTAATGTCTAATGTTCATGTCAAGAAAAAGAGTGTTCCCCGGGCACTGTGGCTCACACCTATAATCCTAGCCCTCTGGGAGGCTGAGGCAGTGGATAGCTTGAGCTCAGGAGTTTGAGACCAGCATGAGCAAAAGGGAGACCCTATCTCTACTAAAAATAGAAAAACTTGGCAAAAGGATCACTTGAACTCAGGAGTTGGATGTTGCTGTGAGCTATGATGTCACATCACTCTATCCAGGGCAAAAGCTTCAAACTCTGTCTCAAAAAAAAGAGTGTTAGTTTTTTGGACAAAATGCCAATAAACAATACCAAAATATGCTGTTTTGTTATTAGATTACTTAAAAACTACTTCCTATAGCTGACAAGTTACAATGTACTGTACATCCTAACACAAAGTAGTCATTCTAGAATAATTTCATAAGAATCTGTCTTTTGATAAATTCCTTTAAAATGATATATTTAGAAGATGGCATCAGCTACAAATAGTATTAATTTATTACTAATACAATGTTGCCATGTAGCTACTACTCTAAACATATTTTCCTCTAAAAAAAAAAATCCATATAATGGAAACGAATGACAGAATTTTTTAAAAAATTGGTGTTAGGTTTAAAATTTAAAGTATAAAAGACAACAAATAATAAAAGATAATATAATATTAATAAATAAAAATAATAGGCATAGAGAAGGAAATTCCAACACCTAAAAGCAGATTATACTCTACTAACTAAGCAATACTTTGCTTTAAATGGGAAGGCAGAGAAGAAAAGTTGACCTTTTGCATTTGTTTAAATAAATGTATATTTGGCACATTTCCAAAAAGATTTTGGGTGGAATAAAATAACTACAAAGAAGCCTATGTTTAAATACCATGGTTGTGACATTAACTGACAAACGCCAGCCCTTTAGTCTGTCACTCCTCCCGCTGAAGAAAACAAAGCAGAGACCCGAGGAAAGTGTGGCACGTCCGTTGGAACGCACAATTTTCTGGCTTTGTCGATATGTCACACATTGTATTTCTTTTAAAATATGCTTTCATATTTTATACAAGCCTCTTACAGATCTGGGACATATGACAAGCAGCCTAGAAAATAAAAAATATAAAAACAAAGGCAGTAGTGAAATTTAAAAATATATCCCTTCATCAATCATGCTAGGTGACAGGTCCATGTGGGTAGCCTGCTGATGTTGCTCTTAGAGAGACAGGCCCAGGAGCAGACAACTCTAACCTTTAATCGGGTACACCGTGACTTTTTTGATCTGTCTGAAATCAAAGCCATATTTTTGCAGTTTGTTTCTATCTCAATTACTCTACCATCATCCTCTGGTTAAAAAAAAAAAAAAAAAGTGAGAAACGATAGGTCAGAAATTGCAGGAAAAAAAAATTGCAGCATAAAATACTGTGTTTGGCTATTTTGCCTGTCGTTTATACCACATAGTTTAAGGAAGATTGTCTGAACCCGAGTGGTGTGGTTTTGTTACTGAGCCCACAAAGCCTCTAGTCTCCTATGGTGCCAACCGACACTGAAGCCCTGTCTGCACGGTCCTTCTCTGGAGCCTGCAGCGCTGCCTACGTGCTAAATGCTTGGCGCACTGGACTTCGCTTCTGGACTTTGACCTAGGAAACAGTGAATTACTTGGGTCTCTGACCTAATGGCCTCAGTTAAGACAAATCCTTCAAAATAATTGCAGTATTGTGGGCAAGTGTCAGACTCAAAGTCAAAATGACTCAGGACATTTACCGCACATGTAGCCGAAAACTTCAGCTATCTATAGCCAGAGGCCAGATGCACGTTGTCAAATGATGTCAGCAGCAATCGTTCTTTCCTATCTTTTGGTTCTGCTTTCCTGTGTTTCCCTCTTCATCAGATAGAGTCTTCCCAGGCTTTCTCAGAGAGAGTATGGCTAGCAGCAGATCCAGGCTTACAGCCTAGCAACTCAGGACTTAGCAACCCCAGTAAAAAAAGGACTTTGCCCCCAAAATTTCCAACAGAATTTTTCAGACTCAACTCATTAGACATATTTGTTTCATTTGTCCATCTTGAACTAATAATCATGGTTGGAGAATAGAAGAACAAACCCTCCAGGCCTGGGTCATCTCCCTCCCCTCAGAATCGGGCTGGGAGGCAGTGGAGGAGGATGGAGGTTTGCACTAGGACAAACCCACACAAACAACAGGCTGGGAGTGGGAGAGCTTGGCTTGCCTACCCTGGAAAATGACTCCTGCCATCATCTAACCTAGCTATCCTAGTATGATTGCCACTCTTTATTGTCAAGATTACTCTGGACATCTTTCCTTAAGGGAAAATGAGCCATCTTGTTGACTAGATAAACAAGGATTCTCAAAATGTTCCATCGGGTATGGTCTTTGTACCTTTAGTGATAGTGTCATTGTACACATTTCTGATTTACAATTTTCTGTAAATTGCACAGATCAGCATTGGTGCTGTTTATATAAAGCCCATCGATTAAGAGTAAATCTTTACTCTTCATATATTTTAAATCCTTTAAACAAAAATGCCACACAACTGTGTGTAATTGGACCAACTGTTACTACATATGTAGTAAGTTCTTTTACTCATCTTAGCTAAGGAAAAAGTAAGAGTTTGTTTTAGTCTGAGTTCAATAAATACAATAAATTGAATAGGGAAAGTTCAATATCAGGAGTCATTAACTAGGACAGGGGATTAGAGTACAGGGGTTGGGTAGTAAGAATTGGAATGAATTCTAAGGAGCATAGTAAACAGTTTGAGGAGCAGTCACTTCTCTAGGGCCAGTAGGGAGCCCGCAGAGGAGTTCAGACTAAGACCTGGACTTGGTGGGGAGGATCTCAGGCCTGCTCATGAGATAACAGTACTCGCTATGGTGTCCTGTGGGCAGAACTTTCTGGGAGTCTGCCCTCTTGAGAGCCCGGGAAATCTGTTCATGGGGAGCTATCTCACAGGAGGAACTCCACAACAAAACCACATAAGAAGATAGTGGGTCAAGAGGTGTGGTGCTGCTGAGCACCGTTCCCTGCAGGGACTGGGCAGAGATGTCACAGGTGCTACAGGAGCTGGGAGCACTCTACCACAAAATCCCCCACTGAGAGGGGAGCATTGTGGGAAGAGCTGCTGGCCGCCGCCGAGGGCTGCAGACTTCTGAGACTGGACATGGAGATGCTGGGAGCACCTTGGGAGCCCAGCACAGGAGCAGCTGTGTGCACAGCAGGAGCCTGTGGAGGGACCATCCTGGGAGAAGGAAGCAAAACTCTTTTTCTCTTGCAATGTCTTACTAGCACCTTCTTTTCACACAGCTTCCCGACCAGTTGAGAAAAGAAAAATATTTAAAGGGCCCAGATCCACTTTCATAGATCAGAAAAACAGGTGGATTTGGACAGGAGAGGCACTAAATAGATAACTAGCACAGACACAATGCAAAGCTATAGTATCATCTAAAATGTGCATCTCCTTTATTTTTCTTGTTTTCTTATGCTTCTTTTCTTGTGGAGATAGTGAGAATATGCATGTAAATATGGAATGTCATGCCCTGGGCAGTGAGGGCATTGACCAGCTGTGGAAGAAGAACCTAGTGAGAAACAGCCTTATGTGGATTTCAGAAGCAGAGGTCAAGTTTCAAACACGTTTTTTGCTTTATACTAGTTTTCTTAACAACCCAAGGGAAGCTATTTACACCTGACCTGTAGAGAATTTGATTCTCAAAATATTTTAATAAACTTTACCATGTATTTACTGCAGCATATGGTAGGGTTAGTTATTATTGTATTTTTAGGTTTGGGAACATAAAAACCATGTTTTTTAAAGTTTCAAACATGTTTTCTTCAAGTATACTATATATCTAAAGTGTACAAATTGATACATTTTCATAAACTGAGCCCACTTGTGTGACCAGTGCACAGAGTTTCATAAATAATTAAGGTACCAGAAGCTCCTTTGAGAACCCAAAGAAAGTGAGGCTTCTTGTTCTAGAATAGGCACACACACAAAATATTTAGTTTGAAATATCAAAGTTCTCACAGAACTCCGGGAAAGAACTTCTATACTATTATAAACACAAAATAGAGTTTCCCCCTCTCTCTGAGAACATAACAATCGACTTGTTCAGTTTTAGTTCCTTAGTTCAAAGAACAGGAACAAATTACAACAAAGTACTAATCCTATGGATTTTTGGAATCACTAAATAATTGGTGTCGTGTTTTACATTTTAATTGGTAATGCATATTAAATAATAAATTGGCACTAATTAGGTTGCCTTGATTATTAATGCATTATGCTGCTTTTTAAATAATAAATGTACCAACCTATTTTCAGATGAATACAAATTCTTCTCAGAACATAATTAAGGAATTATCCTAATTTACCTACACTGGATTTTTGCCTCTTTTTTAATTTCAGCTTAAACATATTTGTTGATAATATACTCTTTATAAAAGGTTCATTATAGGTGGAACTAGTTACATTCTTTAGACTACATTTATATCTTAAATTCTTCAATATTTGGACCCAAGCAGTCATTTTCATTTCAGGAGAAAGTATAATTTATTAATCATAAACACAGATGTGATTGAATGGGAATTATTACTTCGGCCACCAGATGGAGCCAGTATCGTTTTAGAAATACAATGGTCTGTGCTACTTTTCACATTTTCCCACTACAACCCAATCTAGAAGCTTTAAATTTGCTTCCAGATTTGCCCAGGAACTTCAGAACTACTGTTATTAATGAAATATATTATTGATAATGAAATTTTATTTTCATTATTTCCTACAAACAAACATCTACATTTTTTACTTGTAAAATGAAGGAAGTGTTTTCAGCAACTATTTGGTCCATTATCTAATTTAGAATTCTCTACTCTATGCTGGGAAGGTTTTAAGAGTAACATTCAAGTTTCAGTATGCTACTAAAAGGCATTCTTTGATGTTTCATCATTCACAATCATGGCGGTCAACACTGGTGTTCTAAATGGCCATTTAAATCATACATTCGGTATTAAGATTGAGAAAAATAGAGGTGGGATAAAATAGACTCGTAATGATCTTTATTATGAAAATCCACGAAATGTCTATCTGCAGAACATTTTAAAATGCTGAGTGACCTGGTCCAAGATAATATATGTTTGTGTGCCTGAGGCCTCAAGTTCTGAGTAACCTTAGGTCAATTCCCATCAGGGAGACCTAGGGAGGTAACAATGAAGGGCTAATGTTACTCATAAAAATCGAAATGTTTAAAAATTATCATTTGTTCAAATTGAACTTCAGAAAATTTGAGGCTAGTGAGAATTTAAGGTATAGTGCAGAAAATACATATACGGGGGGAGGGCATAAAGTTTGTGTGAATTTAAAATAGTGTGCAACTTTAAATTGTACACAAACTTTGTGACCACCCTATATATTCATAAATGAGCATATCCACATATGCATGTATGTGTCTACCTATCTGATGTTGGCTGCCATTCCTATGTTTTCTCTTTCAACATTTTATTCATAATTAAAAAGTACTGTCTTTCAAGAAGTTGGTGCTTAATGCTTCAAGTTCACCTTTATTTCTGTGGTTCTCTGACCAAATCAGCATTGGTGCCACATTTGAACATGGAGCATAGAATTGCTGACAGAAGGGAAAATTGGAACTGAAAGAAGAAAAAATATGCTCATAGTAGAAGAAAAAGGGTTAATCTAAAATGAGGCCAAGGTATCATTTTAGGAAGATTCTGTGTGCTGGTGGCCTGGTGGTGACAGAGCTCAGCAACCTTTCAAAGCCAGTAAGTCAGGGGAATGGAATTCACACAATTAGCCAGAGTATGTAGTGTGAGAATGGATTTGACAGTATGTGAAAGGCAAGAACATGGGGCCGTAATTGATTTCACTAATAGGAGTCCAGAAGGGAGGCGGTAGGTGAACAATTGGAGACGATGTGGGTTTGACGTTGTGTAAACTTAATGGGCGTAGTGTGGAAAGAGCATGTGGTCTCCAGGTTACAGTCAATGACAATATAAAAATGAGAAGTGGTTGCTGTTGCTATGACTTATCTAAATAGAATTGTGCTATGATTCGGTTAATGGAATATAAAATCTGCTGAGGGGGCTTCATCCTCTAAAGGTGGAACTGGGGTATAAGGATAGAAAGGAACAGAGCAGAGCTGATGGATAAGGATGGAGACTCAGGGGTACAACTGTGAGTTCTAAGTCCTGCTATTTCCAAGCTGGCTGAATGCAGTTCTGTACATCTTCAACTTTAGCATTATGTTTTTTTCATCAGAAAAAAATGGAATAAAAGTGATATTACTGTAAGTAAGAGGTGGTTAGGAGTAATTGAGATGATATGTAACAATAGAGCTCAGCTGTGAGATATGCTTGATAACTTAGTGATGATACTGGTTAACAATATTAATATCTCCAGTCTATTTGTTCCAGGAGCTCCTTGGAGAGCACTGAAGAGGAAAGAACCCTCAGAGAAGGAGACAGGTGTTCCTATTTCCTCAAATAAGTAACAGCAAATGGCTAAGATTTGCCAAAGGACTAAGTGCCTTTTACTGGGGCAGGAAAAAGTATCCTATTCCGGTAATGATGTGCCCTGGGGAGGAACAGAGAGGAGAAGAGCTGCTCCCTTCCAGGATACACATTTTCTAAATGGCTTGCCTGTGGGCCCACTTTCCTGTTCAGTAGCAAGGATCCTTCAAAAATGTTGCTCAAGAATTTGAGAGACGCGGACAAGAGTCTCCCCAATTGTACTTCCCTAAAACCCTGAAATGTGGGAAGGGATCTGATTCTCAAGAGGGCGTTTCACTGATAAGGAATTTTTCTTAGAGAAAAGGGAGAGATGCAAGTGTAATTATCTGCTGGAAAGACAATTCTGCTAAAGGTGGAATTTCTGAAAATTCTTCATTTATCCTGAGGACATTATCCTTGCTCAGGAGGAGGAAACAGCAATGAAACTTGAGACTTTGAACACATAACGTGCTATGAATAGCTGATAATTAGATAGCAAAGGATAAGAATTGTGGAGCCCAACAATTCTAGTCGTGAAGAAGGACATGCAAATGTGGCCCCGGTAGAAAGCCCAACCTCAGGGGATTCAAGCTAACGGAAATTAACTTATTGGGGGATTGAAATATGAAGTGTGTCTCTTGGTTTGAAGCCTTAGTCTTTAGGATATGTAAGAACAGTTATAGTGTCATATTGGAAAAATCAAAATAAATTTATGATTTTTAAAAATGATCCATTGCAGCTCTGTCTGAAGGTGGGGAGGAACAGCAACGTGCTAGCCGACCACCTACGCAGACAGAGGAGCACAGCCCTGTGCACAGGTGTGGTCTCTTACACTTGAAATACCAGGGAAGTTGCTGATTCCATATCTTGGAAAATGGAAAATTCAAGGTGAGCAAAGAACATCTTATTGTTGCTAGGAAGCAAGGAATCTTTGCAAGGACGTTGGGTGGGGCGGGGTGGGTAGTGCTGAAGAGTAAAAGGGCAGCTTACTGAGGCTCCTTTTGACCAAGTTGTGACAGTTTGATTAGAATGACTGAAAATAAGTTTTTTTTTTAATTCTTGAAAAGTTAATATAAAGGGCATAATATCTCTAATAGAAAAGAAAGAAAAATACAATGATATGTGTTTTATTGTTTTTAATTGATAGGAAATATTTAATATCAATATATTGACATACTGGTTTGTTATGAAATTTATAAAGTAGAGCTATACACTTTTATTTTGTGTAATCAGGAAGTGAATGAACCAAGGACTTGGGAAATGTAGTAAGTGGACCAAGAAATTCTGGTTCTAGTGGGTTCACTGAACACCTGGGTGGAATAGTTTCACACGTGTTGGAATGGACGGCTCATACAATAATCGAGTATAAAGAGAACAACACTGGTGTCTTAAGATCATGAATTAACTAACAAAACATGTAAGAATCAATAACTGGGCAAGCTCTATGCCTTCTATTTTAGAAGAGGAAGCCTCTATGAATTTTCTAATAATACAATACAACAATGTATGTATATGATAAGGCCAGCAGACCAGGTCTACTCAGCATGATGAGGTGAGTTATATGACCTTGGCTATGCAAAATTTGAAAACATACATAACAAAGTGTGAGGTGACAGGTGTGCAAAACCTAGGTGAAAACATGAATTCGTCTCAGTGACCTAAAATACAAAATTTAACCATAGAAAAAAGCAAACTCAGACAACTAATATTTCATATTTGTCTCACTTTAGGAGAAGATTTTTTGCTTTACCCAAAGAACCATTGATTGATTACCCAAATTCTGCAAGCTCAACAAATCTAAGTTATTTACTGGAGGGGAGGGTGGTAGGCTGAATTAAAAAAGAAAGTTGTAATAAATGTAGGTATACAAGCATTAATGAGAACACCACAAAATAATAAAGTATATTGAGGAAAATTAAATCTACTGTCTTAATTTTTACAAACGAGGTAAAAGTATAGAAATAAACATTTTACTCATTGCGTCTGTACACATTTTGCTGTTTCTGGATTTTAAAAATACTCAAAAGAATGAGTCATAGTAGATTTATAATAATTATTTAATCATTTTGGATATGTTAATTAAAACTTTAATCAATGTTTAACTGAGAAATTTTCATTGCCACAGATTTGGTAATCAGTTATGATTTTAATAGATTGGACATTATATAAAGTAAAAAATATTGGGAAGTATTCCTTTCAAAGCAAAAATCCCTTCCAGATATTAGCTAATTTAATCATTAAGTTAATATAATTCTTATTCAAGCCAATGATTTAATTCTAACACTGAGGAAATGGGACGACCAGACGCCAACGTCAGTAGCTTGCCTGGTATTCACAGCAAGGCCTCAGGTTTGGTGCGGGTTGGGGGGGAGTAGAGGAGAGGATCGGAGGCAGAGGAGCCCTTCCCCTGCCTGTGTGGTACTGGGATTTCCATCATTGTTGTTAGGAGTTGTTGAAAAGTGGTTTGGGAGGACAGCTGCTTTTTCATAAGAAATCTTGTTGAGCCTCTTCCTGAAGATGTGTCACAATGACTTGACACTTGCCACCTGGCTGTGTGCTCTTTGCTTCTCGGTTCCCATTTTCTGAACACGGAAGCTGGTTCTTGCAGGGCTGGAATATGTACAGGTTGGACTGAGATAAGGAGTCACATGCCAGGCTCAGCCACTCTCGACACCATGCTCCTGGGCAGAGCGGGGTGACAGGGTTTCAAAGTACATTCTTGCAGCCTTGTGCATTCTGCGTGAACAGCTTTCCAGTTCCGATTCTAAATTTGATGCTTGATCTGTCATCCTGAGAAACAGCATCATTACTCACTTTTCTGCCTTGGATTGCAAAGATTCTCAGCAGCTGGACCCCTCACCCCGCATTGGCATGTGGCTGTGAAGTACAGGAGATAAAGAACATCAGTGTTTAAGAGCTAGAGCTTTAGAGTCAAACAGGTCCAGACTGAAATCCTGGCTGCAGTCACTTGTGTGATCTTCAGCAGGTTAATGAATCTCTTTGAATTGTACTTTTTTCATCAGCAAAGCTGGGGGGAAATGCCTACTACTTGGCTGAAATGAAATAATATTCATGAACCAATTTTTATATCATCTGATCTACCAATAGTGATTATTAAGTATGTATTCCATATTTTTAATGTTTTTATCATGGTAAACATACAATGATGGTCAACATAAAATAAAATTTCTTATTTAGGTACTTGAGGATAAAGAAAGTAAACATACTACTTTCCTAAACCAAAGGGGAGTGTCTAAGGAAATGCCCTGTCTGGATGGTTGGAAGCATTTGGACATCATTCGGGTCTAATATGGTTTACTTCTATGGCTCAGGAACTGTTTCCAAACTAAACAAAGTAAACTAACTTCATTACAGGTTGAACCACATTACTTGAATAAAGAAAATGAGAATAAGCATTAGGCCCAAGAATGGTTTTTAAGGACATTTCTTCTCCTAATCACCAACTTGTTTTGCTTTATGGACATTCAACTTTGCAAATAACTTGAGCTAGCAATGTATGTATTTTAAAGCTGAAAGAACTTTTTTTGAAAATCTAGATGTAAAAGTATACGAGTTCCTATATGTGAGTATAGATATGTTGTGTGTTTGCGTACTTTTGTGCAATTTATTTATAAATGCCCCAGTAGAGGGAAAAAATATATTAAAAAGTATTCTTTGGGAAAATTACTTTCAACAGGTACATTCCAATGGGGAGGGGGGAATAAGGAGATTCTTCTTGTTTCCTCACTTTTTCAATAACCTTATTTTCCTGGCAAAACCTTTCATCATCCTTTCCTGAACCCCCTGAGTAAACAGGGAAATGACTCTCTTATTCCTTATTTCCCAAGCCTTACTCCCACAGTCTGCAGCTCAGAACTAGTCTCAGAATGCCAGTAGCTAAAAAAAAAAAAAATCTGCAAACTACATATTAAACTTGGCTAAAAATTGTTTCTTTACTGACGTCTAGTTGAGGACAAAGAGAACATCACCAAACGAAAAGTAATGAAAAATAGTTTCACAGGATCCATCATTCCTGTAGTAGTCAGTAGACAAAGTAGACCAAGCCAAACAACATCTTCTTTTGGCCATCAAACAAGCAAACAAACTGAAACAGAAAATAAAACAAAACCAACAACATGGGGTAAGGCAGTAGAAAAACCTGGATTCACCAGTATTTTTGTCTACACCCCAACTGCCCAGCTAAACAAAGAGTGCTCTGAAGGATTGTGTTAAGATCTAAATGACGTTACACAATGTAAAAATCAAATTCAGTGCCTGTTACACGGTGGGTGTTTAATAAATGGTCACTGTTCTTATGATTTTAATACAATCATTATCCCAAATGTTCCTTTTTGTTATGATACATTTCCTTGAAAAAATTAAATTTCCTCAAATTTTGACATTATAGAGCACAGTTAGTATCTTTAAATCTCATTTACCAAAAGTAAAGGAATGCAGTTGATAAATCCCTCCAAATGGCTAGGTGAGTCTCAATTTTAAATGATTACTGCAATTTGAAAGTGCTTAGTAAGGTTAGGATATGTCCAAGAGAGACGGTCTACTAAAAGGGCTTGGAAAGTGACCACCTTTGGGGGAGTCTACAGCACAGGTGTAGACCCCACTGGCTCACACTCCTCAGATCACTAAGATTAGACTGGTCTTCCAGGGCTGTCCTTGGTAATGTGACTTAAGCACAAAGCTGAAATACAACGCGTTCACAGTGAAAACAGTATCTGCCAAGTGGCCTAGGTTACTAGATTCTTCTGTTTTCTGGCTGATGCAGTCTTTCTCTGAAGTAAACATGATAGGAGGCTAGATCTTATTCTGATTGTGGCTTGATGAATGGCAGCCACAAGAAGGAAGTGGTTTATCATAACTACTTGTTTCTGGCTAGTAAGGGGTGCCACCAAGTTTTCAGGACAAATCCTTGACAGCTGTCTCTCTTATGCTCCACATCCTTTCTTTGAAGAAATCTTTTTTTCAATCCTGTGAAACATATCCAGAAAATGACTTCTTCTCACCTTCGTTCCTGCCTCCCCAGATCCTGCCACCATCACCCTTACAATGGTCTGCAGTAGCCTTACCTTGTTCTACTTTCCCCGTCTTCACCCCATCTCCTTGGTCTTCTTGAAATTCTTCAGACATGCCAGGAATGTTCCTATCTTCTTGAGCAGTTGCTCTAGCTGTTCCCTCGCATGGACTGTTCTCCCTCAGACGTCCATTTGCAAACTCCCTTTCCACCTTCAGGTCATTTCTCAAATATCACTCCTCAATGAAAACTCTTTAATTAATTAATACCCATCCTATCCTTCCTCTAGAGCCCTCCCAACCTCTTATATCCTGTTTCTTGTTTTCATTTTTTATAGGACTTCTTTGATCTCTAATGTACTGTACGACTTACTCATTATTTCCAATGCTTATTGTCTATTTGTTACTTAGAGCAGGAGTCCTTGATTTATTCACTACAGTGTTTAGACAAAGTAATTGGCACTCAGTATGTGCTAAGTAAATATTTGTATAGTGAATGGAAGATTGTCCTGTGAATGCTGTGATACTTCTGCCCTATGACCACCATCTTGATAACAGAGAAAGCAACAGGTCAAATTCTCTATTTGAAGACCCCTTACCCAGAGAGTTCTTAAATGAATAATGCCAAAGTTTTGATTTCTAATTTGTTTCCATAGCTGATCTGTACCTTTCTGACCAGAGGAATATTTTCCCTTTTAATAGCCAATCTCAGAATACTGGAGCTAGTGTCTTTAAGGTAATTTTGCAGATCTTTATCTTCTGGTAAGGGTCATCTGAAATCCTAGTTTTTGAGGAGGCACATATTTCATAGCATTCTGAAACTACCAATTGAACTATTAAACTATCTTAGTACCCATAAGGACCAAATTTCCAATGTTGTATTCAAATTAAAGCTTTCTGATACCTAGGAATAAAATTAATTTTTTTGGCCCAAACTCTTGTCCAAGTGTTTGGTTTGGTAAATGCAGTTGTTATGCACATTTATGGCTGTTTGGTTTCCAGGGTCAATCCTCTTCTTTGCACATTTTGAGAAAATGAGAAAATTGCTGGTGTCCAAAAGCTACAAGAAAGTGACTGTCTTCTCCAGTCTGCTGGCTCATCAAGGGAAGAGGAGGATCCTCCTTGGCTCCTTCCCCAATTCTGATGTTAATATATTAATAAACAAAGATCTCACTGCTTTTGCTCTGGGAAAAGGGCATTCAGAACTTGCCTAATCTCAACATAACTAGCAGAAGTTCTTCAATTATGTTTTAATTTTTCCTGTACTCTGCTTTGAGAAGAAAAGAAGCTCATGGCAAGGGAAGCTGTTAGGATATAGTGAAAATATCTAGGCAGTTTTCATAGCTATCTGCTGTTTCCTTTTCCCTGCTCTGAATCCCGTCTTTCAGATGAGAGCAGGAGGGTGTTTACCTGATCTTCTTCTCCAGCGTGGGGAACAGAAGACAAGCTCTGGCCAGTCAGAGCATTGTCTTTTCCTTGACACAGAGGTTTGCCCAATTTTGAGAATACAATCCAAGGAACAGCAGCATCTATTTGGCAGACTGTGAGGGATGATATTGTGGAGTGAAGGGTGTGGACTTCCTGCTGGAATGCTCCTTGTAAGAGATTGTAAGGTGGGGGTGGGGGTGGCGTATAGGTGGACACCTGTTCTGATGAGTGGAAAAAACCTGCCTGGGAATCAAGACATCACCAAGGAAATCAAAACTCAGAGGGCAGAAGGAAAGAAAATGATATTATTTGAAGTCCCAACTCTGACTCTAGCCCAACATAGCCTTTTTCCATGGACTTCCCAATCCTAAAAGCCATGTAAATTTCTCCCATCTCTCTTGTTTTTTGTTTTTGTTTTTGTTTTTTCTTTTGTAATTGAGAATCCTGAATAATAAAGCCACGTTTCACAATAGAATCACCTCAAGGTCCTGCATGTTATTCAGTCACGTCTATAAATTTATGTATAAAACAATAACCTGATTCTCGGAAGTAATAAGGGAAAATCAATTATGTTTTAGTTTCTTCGTTTTTCCCCTACTTTCCTTCCCTTTACCCTCTTGCCTTCCTTTTTTGCTCTGCCCTCAGAGGTCATCCTTATTCCAAAAGGTCTTAACCTGGCTGCATGCACTACCTAAAAGGGTAGAAAATGTTACAAGCAAATATTCAGGGTCAATAGTTACAACAAGAAATTTTCTAGTTATTCTTCAGTTTTCAAAACATTAAATGAACCAGCATTTCCATTACCCAAACCCCTGGCTACCTGGTTAAGTAAATTTCCCTAGCAAATGGAGCCTCATTCCATAAGGTCCATTTTTTTTTCCACTTTGCCATTTTCTAGTTATATTACCTGATTAAGTTTTCTTAACCTTTCTAAGAGTTCTAACCTTATATGTAAATGGTAATTATGATATCTACCTGGAATGCTCCTGATGGGTAATAAGGTAATATGACAATATATGTAAATTGCTGGGTCCTGAGGAGACAATAAATGGGAGTTACTTTTCTATTAGCACTATCACATTACTTCTGCCCACTATTTTTAGAATCAGGAAGGAGAATGGTGTGAAGAGGTTTTCTTACTCAGTCTTTAAGAATAGCTGAGGAAAATAGGACATTGCTAAGTAAGCAAGAAAATTTGTGCCCCTGTTTCACGGCTATATTTGCAATCGTGTGAAATAGCTACAAGATAAAATTTCATTTATGGTAACATCTACGTTTTCTATCTTTGTGCCAATGATATCATATGTCTCTCCTGTTTTAAACATTTCTATCCAGAAGATAAAACCAGTGAGGTGTATTAGCAGAATTGATAACGTCCTAAGGGAGAACATGTTCTTTATGTCATACCCAGCAAAAGGACCCCTAAAGGCCCCTAACTGTCTCAGTCTGAGTCCCCACACGTCTCAACCCCCCACCCCTTGGGTTAATTCCTCAAACAGGTTTCAGAATAGAAAAAGGAGGTTCCCTGAGTTCCCAAAGACTCCTAGCTACAGGTAAAACAATGGTAGAACTTACCCCAACCCCCTAGCAATGGCTGAACAATGGTGAAAAGCTTATTCAAACTTAATTTCCCAAGCTAAGTTTGTCCCCATGCCAGTTGCCACGCTGTAACCCCCTGACTCGCTGTAACCCCACCCTCGTGCCAACCACCACGCTGTAGCCCCCCTAAGCTAACTGCCACGTTCTGCTTTTGTTTTTGCTGCTCGCAGGGCAACAAAAATGGTATAAAAGACAACTTGCTTTTCTCTTCAGCACCATTTGCCCTTTGGGCAGCGACCCACCTGCACAGGTGTAATAAATCACCACCTGATTTCTACCTGAAGTGGGGTCCAAGTTTTCTCTTCCAGGTGGCAAATGAGTACAACATTTATTCATGTGGATTCAAGATGCTTCTTCTTTAACAGAGCAAACCAGGCTTTACTGGGTTAGCTGCACATTGAACTACAGATACCGCCCCTGAAGCTAGATCTTTACCGATCACACTAACGGCATCTATTTCTGATGCATCTTTTCCAGTCAAAAAATAAACATATTTTCAATGGCCTAAAACTCTAAGTATACAAAGTATGCAGGCAGGAAGGGTGGGAGGATGCTGAGGGAAGATTAAGAGGGAGACGTGGAATGATTCTTGTTTTATCAGCTTTTCTTAGGCAACATTCTTTGGGTTTTTTTTGTTTGTTTGTTTTGTTTTTTTTCTTCTAGCGACTGATTAAATGTTCATGCCTTTGGCAATGGAGAGCCTTAAAATTAACTGAATATCTTAAAGTACAGAGTTCTTCATAACTATGCAATATAGACTTGAATTAATCTTCTGATTTTCTCGTAATAGGTATCAGTACAAAAATAATGTCTTACATTTGCCTGGTTCCCAAGGATTTACAAAGTGCTGTCATGTGCTTTATCTCATTTTATCCTTCAAATGAAATAGTAATGGAGTTAGAGTTTGCATGCATCCCAATGTCTGTTTTAAAGTTGTAAAATTTGAGACTTAATATGTTCAAATATTTTGCTAAAGGTCACAAAGCTAGTAAGTGACATACTTGGGATAGATTTCTGGGCCTATGGGCAGTGCCTTTTTTGTTAAACCAGATTTCGAGAGTTATTTTGTTTGTTGCTCATTTACCTATTGTATTCGTTTTAAAACGTTGAACTTGAATATTTCCTTTATGCTAAGAAAGTCTTATTTTACAGGTGAATTCAGAACTCCTCATTTTCATTTGAATGAAGGAGAAAGTCAATTGACTTTTTTTGCTGAATCTGGCTCCTGCGAGATACTAATTTGCCTCATCATCTTTTAATAAGCAGACAGTGGGTATTTTGGAAGTATCAATTGCTGGTTTATGGCACACTTACTCAACTCCCTTACCAGATAAAGTCCTCATTTACTTTATATGGTGAGGGGATAAGACTGGGCAAACCCAACACACTTTTAGGGCTTGTGTTTTAGAGTAGCTGTGTACAGGGAAATTCCATGAAAGTTTTCTGTCCTAAATTACGGAAGATTGAGAAAGTGGGAGAGAGAGACATAAGTTCCATAAATGTAATACATAAATGTAATTATTTCATAAATGTATTACTTCTTTATCCACCTTCTCTTCTAGTCTCTCTAGCAGGGTAGTGATAAAAACTGAATGATCAGATATTACGCTGAACTAGAAGGCCTGGAAAAAACAGTCTGCACCAAGGGTGCTGCATTGAAAATAGGAAAAGGGCTAAAATTTTTCATAACCCAGTTTCCATGCGATACCCTCGTACCTTGGCACTTTCCTCCCCCCTCTCTTTTTTTCCAGTAAGAGGCTCTCCATTTCATTTGCTATCCATCTAATTTCTCTTTCTCTGCCACAGAATATCATCCATCATTACCCAAGTGTAAATTTAACCTTCTGTTTTCTCAGACCAAATGGCCCACGGAGCCTCCAAACTCACCTGGAACAAGTGCTGGCTATTTCACTGCCTCCCAGCTCACCTGAGTGCACTTGCCTCCATTCCATGATTGTCAACAGTGTTCATGCAGAAATCACAAGCCCTCCAAAGCCAAGGAAAATGCAAGAGCAGTGTGAGACTCAGTGAGGTATCTAACATTTGTTATCACCTAAATTTCAGAAACAGGGAGGATGAGGTCAAAGGGCTATATATTGCTATTAACCCTGGTACGTTCTCCAAGGTGGGGAAGATCAGGAAGCACTTCGAGTTCAGACAGATTCATGTCATATCCAAATTGCTATATTTCAAAGAAGAAGCTGATGTAAATAAGGGATTAGGCAATCACTGGTAAGAATCAGAACTGGTTTCTATCAAGGAATATGCCCTCCTTGCCTTAGATTTCTGGGTCCTGGGAGCAAGTGCCTGGCAGGATCGCATTTTGTTATGGACCAGTGACTCACATGCATTTCTGCTGCTCGCTCTCTTTAGAGTGTGAGTGTCTGGTTGATGTTACTCTCTCCTTGTCTCACTAATGTGTGTCAGATGCATGATTATGAAGAGTTGGTCCCAAACAGCTGTACTTGAAATATTTTCAATCAAGAAGGCTCATTTGTATCAGAACTTCATGCAGATTACTAGAGCCTGGACTTTGAGCCTTGTGCAGTGATTGGCTGAGACTTAGGGGTTCTTGGGAGGTGAGAGTAAATTTTGTTTGTGGGAAAGATGTGGATCCATGAAGCCAAAAGAAGGACTAGGATACATTTTTACAATAATAGTCTCCAATAGTCTCCAGTAAATTGAGCCTCCCACTGTTCACACACTTAAATAATCCCCTTCCATCTGACTCTGAGATTGGCTATGTGACTTCTGGCCAATGAGATATCAGCAAATACAATGCAAACAGAGGTTGTTTATTGATGCACTCTCATAATCCTTCCTTTAGACCACGTGACACGATGGAACCCTGGATACAAGATCACATAGAGATTGGTCCAGCAACCCCAGCTGTCACAGCTGAACCCACCCTCAGATAACCAACTACTGAACGTAGTCACATAAGTAGCTCAGACCAGGCCAGTACACAAATTCATCAGTAAACTCACAGTATCTTAAAAAACAATGAATTGTTTTGGCTTAAGTCACTATGTTTTAGGGTGGTTAGTAAATCAGCAATATATAACTGAAATTTTATGTTAAGTTCAACTTAAAGTTTACTCGAAGATGCACTTAAGGTAAGGACTTGTTACAGTTTGTCAGACATGATATATTTTCCAACTGTATGTCTTAAGCAAGAGGTATTACAAAGCTACATTTATGAATGGAATCTGGTAATTATACAAAACTCTTATAAACCGTGCCAGTTTTATAGATTTCAGAGATCTTGCCCTCTTGTGTTTAGGAACTCTACTACTCTAAAAAATCTGAGTTATCACTTAAAATGGAAAAATAAAATGCTTTATTGCTACCTCAATTGTTTGAATTTTCTCCTTTGTCCCTGCCAATAGTCTGTATTATGATCCCTCCTTATAGGGTCCAGGGATAACAACAAAAACTGATTAGATTCATGAAGATTTCTATAAAATGTTTAGGTAGCTTCTCTTTAATATATTACTGAATTGCATTCTTTGGAGAACAAAAATATTTTGGTAACAAACCAATAAAAGAATGCATGCCTGAGGGAAATCATGGTCAAAAGAACAGTTAAGATCATTTTAAGACCATTTGTAGAATTTTCATTTGGATTGAGATAAAAACCATCTTTAGGTTTTTTGTTGAAGACTGATTGTCTTCAACTAATTTTACACTATTTATTACTATATTCTGGTTTATAATTACTTCATTTTAAAAAATTAATGACTTTTTAAGGGAAAATATACACATATAATTTACTATCTTTACCATTTTAAGCCTACAGTTTAGTATTAATACATTCATCTTCCTTTAGTCACTTCCCAGACTCTGCTAACCACGATTCTACTTTCTATCCTCATGAGATACACTTTTGTAGTGTCCACATGTGAGAACATACAATATTTATTTTTCTGGGCATGGTTTATTTCAATTAACCAGTTCCATCCAGTTAACCTCCAGTTCCATCCATGCTGCTGCAAATGACAGGATTTCATTCCTTTTTATGGCTGAACAATTTCCATTGTTCACTATATACATATATACACATATTACATATATGTATATATACATATTACATATATGTAATACATATGTATATATGTATATATATGTATGTATGTATATATATGTATGTATATATATAATATATGTAATACATATGTATAAATATGTATATATACATATTACATATATGTAATACATATGTATAAATATGTGTATATATGTATATATATACATATTACATATATGTATATATCCCAAATTTCTTTATCCATTCATTTGTTGATGGGTTCTCAGGTTGAGTATATGTGGCTTTTGTGTATGGTGCTACAATAAATATGGTAGTGCAGATATCTTTTTGATACATTGCTTTCTTTTCTTTTTGACATATAACCTGTAGTAGAATTGCTTGATCATATGGTAGTTCTGTTTTGATCTTTTTGAGGAACCCTATACTGTTTTCCATAATGGCTGTACGAATTTACATTCTTACTAATAGTGCATAAAGGTTTCCCTTTCTCTATATCCTCACCAGCATCTTCTATTGCCCGTCTTGCTGATAAAAGCCATTTAACTAGAGTGACATGGTATCTCATTGTGATTTAGATTTACATTTCCTGATAATTAGTAATGTTGAGCATTTTTTCTTATACCTGTTGGCCATTTGTATGTCTTCTTTTGAAAAATCTTCAGATTTTTAATAGGATTGTTTGGGGTTTTGCTGTTCAGTTGTTCAAGTTCCTTATATATTCTTGTTATTAATCCCTTGTCAACTGGGAAACCCTGTAGGTGGCCACCTCTCTATATTGACCAACTCTTTAAGTTGACCTAATCTTCATAGATTGTACATATTAGTACAGTAGGCCTACTTCCTTATGTTCACCAGCTCCATATGTTGACCAGTTTGTGACAGTCCTTTGGATGGTCAACTTACAGAGGTTCTACTGTATTTTCTCCCACTGGTTGATCATCTCTTTATTCTGTTGATCGTTTCCTTTGCTAGTCTGTTTTTTCGTTTGTTTCCTATGCTTTTAAGGTCTTACACAAAACACTTTTGCCAACACAAACGTTCTGGAGTGTTTCCCAATATTTTCTTCCAGTAGTTTCATAGTTTCAGGCCTTAGAGTTAAGCTTTAATCCATTTTGATTTGGGTTTTGTATATGGTGAGACATAGGGTTCTAATTTCTTTCTTCTGAATGTGGTTATCCAATTTTCCTAGTACCATTTATTGAAAAGACTGTTTCTTCCCTATTATTGTCTTCATCAAAGATAAATTGGTTATAAATTCATGGATTTATATCTGGGTTATTTATTCTGTCCCATTGGTCTATATATTTATTTTTGTGCCAATACCATGCTGTTTTGATTACTTTAGCTTTGTAGTAAATTTTGAAGTCAGGTAGTGTGATGCCTACAGCTTTGTTCTTTCTACTCATGATGGCTTTGGCTATTCAGGGTCTTTTGTGGTTTCACATAAATTTTAGAATTTTCTTTTTATTTCTCTTGTTGGTATTTTAATAGAGATTGCATTGTTAATTGCTTTGGATGGTATTGTCATTTTAACAATTACTTCTTCCAGTCTATGAGCATGGGATATCTTTCTATGTTTGGTGCCCTCTCCTCTTTCTTTCACTGGAATATTATAGTTTTTCCTGTATAGATTCTTTACTTCATTGGTTAAATTGATTCCTCCTTACGTTACATTGATTATACTTTTGTAGATACAGTAAATGAAATTGCTTGCTTGATTTTTTTTAAATTGTTTTTTGTCGTTGTGTATAAATGATACTGTTTTTTACTATTAGTTTTGTATCCTGCAACTTTACTGAGTTTATTTTTTATCAGTTCTAAGTTTTCTTTTGATGGAATATTTAGGTATAAGACTCTGTCATCTGTGAACAAGGAACATTTCACTTCTTTCTTTTCAATTAGGGTGTGTTTTATTTCTTCTTTTGCCTAATTGCTCTTGCCTGTATTTCCAGTATTATGTTGAACCAAAGGAGTGAGAGTGAGCACTTTTATCTTGTTCCAGTGTTTAGAAGTACGGCCTTCAATTTCTCCCTGTTCAGTATAACGTTAGCTGTGGATTTGTTATATATTGTGCTTATTATTTATTTTGTGTGGGTTTTTTTTAATCATAAAGGGATATTAAAATTCATCAAATGCTTTTCAGCATCTATTGAAAAAATTATGTGGATTTTGTTCTTGATTCTGTTAATGTTGTGTGGTATCATGTTTATGATTTGCATAAGTTGAAACATTCTTGCATCCCTGGGATGAATCCCACTTGATCATGGTGATTAATTTTTTTAATGTGTTGTTGAATTCAGTTTTCTAGTATTTTGTGGAGGATTTTTGCATCTTTGTTCATAAGACATGTAGTTTTCTTCTTGTGTCCTTGTCTAATTTTGGTGCCAGAATATGCTGGCTTTATAAAATGAGTTTGGAAGTAGTCACTCTTCAATTTTTTTGAAGAATTTGAGTAAGATTGGTATTGGTCCTTCTTAAAATGTTGGTAGAATTCAGCTGTATATTTATCAAGTCCTGGAGTTTTCTCTGAGGGAATGCCTTTTATTATGACTTTTATCTTGTTATTTGTTTGTTGAGGTTTTCTATCTCCTCATGGTTCAATCTTGGTAGATTATATGTGTCCAGGAATTTATTCATTTCTCTTATATTTTTCAATTTGTTAATGTATAGTTGTTTATAATAGTATCTAATAATTGTCTTTATTTTTAAGGTCTCAGTTGCCCTGTCTCCTTTTTTGTTTCTGATTTCTCTCCTTTTTTCTTGTTCAGCTAAAGTTTTGTTAATTTTGCTTACTTATTGAAAATACTAAGTTTTAGTTTTAATGATCTTTTGTATTTTTGTCTCTATTTCTTTTATTTCTACTCTGCTCTTTATTATTATTTTTTCCTTCTGCTAATTTTGGGTTTAATTTTTCTATTTATTTATTTTATTATTTTATTTTTTTTCTATTTTTTTATTTTGTTTTTATTTTATTTTATTTTTTTTATTATAGATAAAAATATGTACCATAGATGTGGCCCAACCCATCACCCTTCCTACACCCAAACTTCCCCCTCCCTTCCCCTTCCTTGGTCCTTTCCTCATAGTCTTGTGGTATAGTTGGGTTACAGTCTTCATGTGATAGCTATAGTTTAGCTTCATAGTAGGGCTGAGTACATTGGATACTTTTTCTTCCATTCCTGGGATACTTTGCTAAGGAGAATATGTTCCAGCTCCATCTATGTAAACAGGAAAGAGGCAAAGTCTCCATCTTTCTTTAAGGCCGCATAGTATTCCATGGTATACATGTACCACAATTTGCTAGTCCATTCGTGGGTCCATGGGCACTTGGGCGTCTTCCATGACTTAGCAATTAGGAATTGGCCTGCAATAAACATTCTGGTACAGATGTCTTTGTTGTACTGTGACTTTTGGACTTCTGGGTATAAACCTAGAAGAGGAATTATAGGATCGAAAGGCAGGCCTATTTTTAGGTCTCTAAGTATTCTCCAAACATCCTTCTGCGAAGAGTCTTAAAGGAATTATGCTAAAAAGAGAAAGTGCAAAGCTGCTAGGAGGCAAACCAACAACAACACAGGGTCAAGGCAGGACTGACTTGGATGTATGTCAATCTCAGCTGCTTCTACATGAGAAAGGAAAAGGGGCAAGGGGACTATGTTTGTGATATTATAGTGAAATAAGCACATGCAAATGGAATGAGAAGTGTGGTCTTGCCAGGCCCACCTGGAGAGAGAGGGCTGAGCCACCCAGACAAGAAGACAGAGGGAGAGGAGTTAGAGCTATGCAAAAGTGAGTCAGTGTACCTGGAGGTGGTGCAGACCTGTTTCTCGTATAACAAAGCCATGTTGTCTTACCTGTTGAGGCGGATTAAGCAAGAAGCTAATGATTTATAGAGGGGTTTCACAGTTTGACAGAACTGGGTTTTCTTGTTTACTTGTGGTTGACATCGCTTGGAACTAGAGAAATAGGAGCAGCTTGATACTTAGATTGTATTTCTTCCTCAGAAGAACCGAAGAGAGGGAGAAAGGAGAGGAGTATCACCCATTCTTACACCCAGTGATCACCACTGTTAACATTTTGGGACATATACTTTCATATTTCTTCTAACTCACAGAAGTATTGGAGATGGAAATTAGATTTGCTGTTAAATTATGTTTCAGGAATAGTGCCAATAATTCTAGAATAGCCTTTATCAAAGAGCTAATTAACCTTTATACAATGTATTTTATCTATAAAAGGAAGATTTTAGACTAGAGAGTAAGGAATAATAAGGGGTTTGCACCTTATTTTATAGACACAGCTCAGAGACATTAAGTGACTTGCTTGAAATCATATCCTTAGCAAATTGTAGAACAATCTTGAACTAAGGATGTGAGTCTCCAAATCTCATGCCTGCCGTAATCTGCAGACTATCACAGAATTCAATGGTTTTCAAGCTTTCCTATTATTGGAATCACTTGGAAAGTTTTAAGAAGTATTGATGCCTAGGTTCCACTTCCAGAGATAATTATTTAATTGGCCTGAGCTTCAGGATTTTTAAAAATTGTAACCAAAGTTGAGACCCACTGTTCTAGCTCTAACATGTGAAGATTGCATAATTAGAAAAGTATATTCAGTCTTAGGTCTGGAAAGCATTTCTGTTACTGATTGGCAAGTATGCAGAATAAAATCCTTAGGCTTTAATTCATCCCACATCAAAGTGCGTATGGTTTTCTAAGGATCTTTGAGGATGATAAGGGTACCTTCCCCCATCTATCATTTCTGAATGCCTGAGTGTTAACACCTATACCTCCTGGTTACCTCATCTAGCCAATCTTGCATCTTATTGTCCTTTCTGAACACTTAACCGTTTAAGATTCCAGAAAGTTTGCTATAAAAGCAAATTGTGATCATTTTAATAGCACTTTTAGTCTTCAGAATAAATATGGTGTTGCTTGTCAACTAAATAAAAAGCAGAGGGATACTCCCTAAAAGAAAAGATGTTTACTTGGGAATAGAATATTGCAACGGGAATACACATGTCATAATTAACTATATGCATATTCAAGGTGGTAAAAGAATACAAAGATTTCAAAGGAAAAAATGAGGAAGATGATGCAATTGATTTGAAATTATTTTCCATAGCTAAGGTGATCAACAAGGCTGACACCAGTCTGAGGCTGGATGGGCAGTTGCTGGGTAGGTGCTCTGGTAGAAAGATTTTTTTGTGTTAGGCTGCAGTAGGCTTTGTGCAAGGTTGTGGGCACTGCAGTCTTTTCTGGTAGTTTTTCTTAGCAGGCACACAAGCATAACCCTCTCTTTACAGTCTTCCCTGTTTTTTTGGTTTTTTTTTTTGGACAGGGTTTTCTTAACATTAGTGACTCCATTTTGATTCTGACAAGTTTAACACACTCTTGCTTCCCCTCACATAGTGTCTTTTGCCATTTTAAGACACTCGAAAACACGTAAGTGTTGATAGGAGATGAGTTGAGGAGAAGGGAGTAGGGTGTCCGGTGTTGACTCCTTTTTAGGAAGAGGACGGAAGGGAGATCTCCATCTTGGACATGAGGTTTGCAGAGCTGATGCTCTTTGGCACCATGGCTTTCAGGCTCTTTTCAACACTGAAGAGATTTACAGCCTCTTCTTACATTTGGCATGTTCCCATCATATTCCCCTGTCTGTCAAGAGTATGCTGAGGTTTCCTAAAGCTCAATAAATACTTGCTGAATATTGAATAAGGGTGAGAATGAGACACAAATTTTATTTTATTTTATTTTTTGTATGCAAGCTTCCCTTCTCTTCTGGCATGTGGGATTTTCTCTACATACTTTGAGGACTATAAAGCCTTTTATTCCATCACGAGCTCCTGTCATAGGTAGGAAGGAATCTGGGGGGAAATTTGTTCTCTCTGGTAAGAAGGAGGATCGATTAGAGGACAGACAACTATTTGTGATTCCTAGAAAACATTTTTATTCCTTTAAATATAAAGTAGATAGTGGTTGAATTTTATGTCTGTGGGAGAACCAGGATTTTAAGAGAAATATGAGAAGCAGATTTTCTTTTTCTTACAGAAATTATACGTTGAAGAAATAAGACAAAAATGCATGTATATTTGTACATTTTCAAAATCATAAAATTTATATTTTATGGGAAAAACACTGGGAACACTCACATATCCATAAACAAGGGCCCAGGGTACATGCATTAGGTTGCACAGGGCCCCTGCCCCCAATTTCATATCCTTCCCAGAACCTCAGAATGTGAACTTACTTGGAAATTTTATTGTTACAGATTTAGTTAAGGTGGACATCATAGGGGAGTAAGGTGGGCCTTTAACCAACACGGTTGGTGTTCTTATACAAAGAGAAGAGACACAGAGGGATGAGGCTATGGGGGTGGGATTATGATACCAGAAACCAAGGAATGCCTGGGCTACTGAGGCTAGAAGAAGCATGGGCAGATTTTCCCCAGTAGGGTTCAGAGGGAGCATGGCCCTGCCAGCAGTTTGACTTCAGACTTCTAGCCTCCAAAACTGAGATAGAATAAATGTCTATTGTTTTATGCCATCCTGGTTTGTGTTACTTCGTTATGGCAGCCCTAGGAAACTAACACAATGCATAATCATAATGTATATATTTTAAAAGTCATGGAAAATATCTAAATATTGATCTTAGTTAATTGTGATCTGTTAACAAAATATTTTAGTGCCCATAAATCCAACAAATGTGTGAACTTCAGAGATGCACAAAAAACTCTGTTAAATAATAAGTAGCAAGCACATGGTGTATACACAATGATTACAATCGTGTAAGACCCAGTAAAAGTTCAGAACAAGACCTTTCTTTTTCTGGTTGGTAGAATATGGTAAAGATTTCTTGTTACTGTTTCATTTAATATGAGGAATAAATATTTCATATAAAAATGTTAAATCACAAAAATTTGAAGGTGCACAGTCCACTGCACCCTTGTAATGTGAATCAGTCTCATTTGTGCTCCTTGAGGTCACAAGGCTCTGAGAAGGAACATTTCCAGTACTTGGGCTGCAGTTACTCCTTAAAGGAAAGAATGTACTGGAGACCCTCGCATCTGCCTGGGGCAATGGACCATTGCACTTAATCCCCTACCTCTATTTACACAAAAACTTTCAGTTAATCATATAGAGAAGTAGGCAAACAGAACTGACAACCCAGCCCTTTGTTCATCTCCATTGTTGTTTATCTCTAAACAAGATATTCTTGGTTTAGAAAGGTGTGTACGTACTTTGCTGGATTAACTCTGATAAGGAATCTTTACCTTTTGTCTTCCTTGTTCTTGGATTATTTTTTTGGTTTAGAAACGTGTGTACCTACTTTGCTGGATTAACTCTGATAAGAAATCTTTACCTTTTGTCTTCCTTGTTCTTGGATTATTTTTATCTGATGAGTTTGGGTATATAAGAAGGTGAGTAAAGACGGCCAATTGCTGCTGTGCCTCAGCGAGCACCAGCCATCCCTTAACAAATCATTCATTTCGTCTGCAGTGTCTGCCTCCGTGTCTCTGACTAGGCCAGTGGACAGCAACAAGATTGTTTGACATAAGTCACTTTTAAATTGAGATTGGAACCAAACTTGTTTCATACATGGAGTTGAATAGTTTTCCTTTGTTGTTAAACCTAAGCTAGCAGTATATTTTGTAGAATGAGGTAAGTGGCCCTTGAAATAATTAGTGCTTGTGAAAGACCTGTAGGTTATTTCAACTCTCTAAAATGTTGCGCTTACTGCTGAGGCTAAAACTGAGTAAATAACAACAACAAAAAAGTAGAGATACGTCTAAGCAATGTAGGAACCAACAGGCATAGAAGCTCACAGCTCTTTTTACTTGTTTTTGTAGAATCTAAACTGTAATTAATACTTCAAGCCCACAAAATGAGCGGGATTGGAGGGCTTGGCTTCTGGAGAAATATTTGCAGTGAAAGTTAAGAAGCTGGTGAAACAGCTTATTAAACTAACCCATCCCATATAAATACCGTAGTCCAAACGGTGATGAAATCTTGTTGGAAGTCTCCAAGTGAGTCTTCAGAGCCAGGATCAGTTTTCCTTATACAGCTGGAGTTGGCTCTTTTTCAGGCCAGCTGACCTATTCGTGTAAGAGTATGGCCTGGCCTCTCTAAAAATAAATATTCACTCTTCTTTCTCAAAGGCTATTTTTGGAAATCAGTTTTTCAGTTTGGTAATCCACAGTGGTATCAATAAATGTCAAGTGTGGAAGAATTAAAATATAATTTCTCCCACTAAGGAATTTTTGCATTATTGACCGTACTCACACGCAACGCAGTTGCCATTTATTTGTATAGCAGAACAGGAAATCATCCCTTAAGGGAACCACTTATTAAGAATCAATTTACAAGATTATTTGCAGCCCTTTCCACAAACCACCAGTATTTAAAGCAATAAGCCCTTTCAAAGTTTTCTAAGGTTTTTCTTCCTGACAAGTAAAAGAATGTGGATGTTTGCAAGTTACTGCCTAACTAGATAAATCATCTACTTAATAGTTTTCCAAGAAAAAAACGGCAACAGTGAGCAAAGTAATTGAAGCAAAGGGTATAGTGGTTATTGTTGTAAATTTGGTTTTCATTCCCTGCTTGGGAGGGAATGTGACTAGCAGTCTATGGGCGTCATCAGTGTGTGTAATCCATTTTATGGATTAATTTTGGTAAAATCTCTTAGAGATTATATTAGGAAGTACAGAAAAAAAAATACCATAAGAGTAAAAGAGACAAAATTATTTATATGCATTTTTACACATTCAGCCTGAATATCTAATATACAGGTGAAAAGAATGGTCTTCAAACTTTTCTAATATGAAAGTCTCAACGGGATACTCAGTTTTTTGGGTGTTTTAGGCTCTTGGTGGGCAGATATATTGTGGGAGCCTGCGTTGAAACTGTTTAGCCCACAAAGCTCTGAGGGAGGCCCATTAATGGGAAATTTTGAAGCTAAAGATTAACAGTCTTCCCTCTGTACAGAGAGGAATCTAAGCGTCAATCAAAGAGCCATTTTCTAGGTGGAAATGCAGTCTCAAAATCAGAAGTCTTGGTGGGAGAATGCACAATTGTATTTTTCATTCGAATAGCCTTAAAAAGAAATACCTAATATTACCGAACATGAAGACGATTTTTCTGACCTTTTACTTAATGTTAAGATGATTGTTATATTGCTGATGTTATTTTCTTCTTTTTAAAACTAGGCTAGATGCTCCCCAAAATACAAAGAGAAAGAAAAGACGATTTCCTGCACTTGCCCAGATGCCTGGTGCGTAATGACCTCACCGATTATATTTTCCCATTTGAAGATGTTATTGCTTTAGTGGTGCCACTTTTGGCAAATGACACTAACTGGGACTTTAAGAGTATGTTCTTTTATGAGGGGCGATTTTATTTGACTGCCAGCAGAGATTATTTTAAATGGACAATTTCTGGAGTTTTATGTATTTTTCCTAGTAATAGAGTATGAAGAGTGGGCCATTTGCTGCTAGCATTTAGTAACCTAAGGAATTTTAATATTTTCCTTTATTGTCAATTGCTAGAAAGATAATTTTGGAACATGTAAGGGCTATTAATTTGAGGTCTGGAAATTCCAGATAAAAGTATATTGAAAACTAAGAAATATATAATTTTTAGGTTCTTCTGAGGTTTATGGAGTTGTACTGATTTCTACCTTGACTCATGGCCCTCATGAAGGGACAGAAGTAATACATTTACTTCTGACAAAGACTATTCTAAGTGAGATGATTTTACCAATTGGATTTGGTCCTACCTCAGAGAATATAATTTTGCTCATCTCTAATATTCAAAAGCATAAAAATTACCCAGGAAACAGCATCTTGTCACTTAAGTCAAAATTAAGAATCGTCTTATTCTTTTCTCTAAATAAGTCTTGAACAATAGGTATTTTCACATTGTTGGTCAGTCCACAATGCAAAACTTCGTAAGTAATGAATGGGGATTGATCAAATGATTCTGTGCCTTTAGTGCTAACGAACACAATAGATATTTTAGGAATAAAATGTTTCTGAACACAAACAACTGTCAAATCTGAAGTAACTATTCTAAGTGGATTTTGTGAGGGGGAGGGATACAGAGCTATCTCAGACTAACATCCTCAAGTTGCATGTGAGAATTTTTAAATTCATCATTAGCTAGTTCTATCCTGCACCATGACAGTGATGACTGTGCCAATTAACATTTATCAAGGGTATGTGCAAAACCATGTGCTTTTCAGGCATTACTTTATTTAACCCTCCTTCTGGCCTTTAGAAGACTGAATAAATAGTATCTTCAGCAGAGAAATAGAGAATCACAGATCATTGTTATTTGCTCTACTCTAAAATGTAAATGTCAACAAATTACAGAGACCTGAAAATGACACTAGAACAAAGCTCCAGAAGAGGTAGAGAGGTATAGTGAGTGGTCATCCACAGAGCCGTTATTCTAGTTTGTTCCATGATTTACTTCACAGATGCCGTCAAGTGTCCAGGGTTCTGTGGCAAATTGGAACTTGTGTCAAATACTGAGAAAATGTGAGCAAGCAACTTCCAAGCTCATTTTCATGAATGAGGACACATTTTAAAAGTGAGTCATCACCACATTAAAATAATTTATATTTACATCCTGTCCCCTCAGCCCACCCTTCTACATCAACTAATGCATCATTTGCTTTTTAGATTTGAATAGTAATTTCACTGGTTCAATAGCTTATTTAATTTAATGCTGCCTGGCGTATTCTTCCTACTTGACTCAGTATAAGCAGCTAGCTGTAAACAAGAGTTTCGACTGAAGTGACTGCTTCTCGGATTAATTCAGTGAACCAGGTACTCTCCTAACTACAAGTGTTATCCCCTTTAATATTCACAGCAAACCCATGAGGTCAATGCTATCATTATTCCTGTTTTGTAGTTGAGAAAACAGAGTCCCAGAGAACTTCCATAAATAGCCCAAGTCACTAAGCCGTTAACAGGTAACAGCCCAAGTCACTAAGCCGGTAACAGGTGGAGGAGATCCGGGATTTTAAATCCGTTCTGCTACCTTCTGAATCTGAGGTCTGATCTCTACTGGCATCACACTTTTGTAAACGATGCCTGTCATTCCTGATGCCTCTGCACGGTCCTTGCTCTTAGCATCTTGTTCTGTATTTCATGGTCTCTATAACTTCTTTTGTGTCTCTGATGATTATCAGAACTAAGATCTTAGAGTTGTCATTTTCATACATGGTCTCTGTTTCTTCCAGTTTAATCTTTTCTGGTAGATTTTGTCTCTAGCTTTCATATTACAGCAGAGGTTTTTAAATACAATGTATAAGCAGAATCATCCAGGGAGTTTTTAAATATACTAGTGCTTTGACACTGCAATCCCATTGCTAGGCATCTACCCAGAAGGAAAAAAAAATCCTTTCGTCATAAGGACGTTTGCACTAGACTGTTTATCACAGCTCAATTTACAATCACCAAAATGTGGAAACAACCTAAATGCCCAGCAACCCAGGAATGGATTAACAAGCTGTGGTATACGCATATCATGGAATGCTATGCAGCCGTAAAAAGACAGAGACTTTACATCTTTTGTATTAAGCTGGATTGGGGTGGAACGCATTCTTTTTAGTCAAGTATCACAAGAATGGAGAAGCAAGAATTCAATGTACTCAATTCTAATATGAAGCCAGAAGACATTCTAATACATAGCCACGTCAATGAAAAAAAATCAATTCAAGGTGAGGGGTGGGGGAACGAGGGAGCAGAGATAGGGGGTGGGGGAGATGGGGTTTCAGTCTATGGCATACCTCTTAGCGGGATACAATTATAAGAGGACTTTTCTTAACAAATGCAAACAGTGTAACTTAATTCTTTGTACCCTCAATGAACCTGAAACAATAAAAACAATGCTAGTGCTTAGTCCCACCACAACAATCAAATTCAAACCTCTGCTATTGGGGCATGGTTCTTCAAGGTTTACCAGTTGATTTTAATGTTCAGATCGAGGTGATTCTTGGATGTCCATATGTCTGTTTTTAAGAGTAGCCGACTAAAAAGCTGATTTGGAAACTCAAGGCCCAGATGGTTTAATTAGTGAGTTCTACTGAACATTTAAAAAAGAAGTCATACCATCGGGTGGTGCCTGTGGCTCAAAGGAGTAGGGTATCAGCCCCATATGCTGGAGGTAGCAGGTTCAAGTCCAGCCCTGGCCAAAAACTGCAAAAAAAGACCCCCCCAAAAGTCATGCCATCATTATACAAAATCTTTCATTAAGTAGAGGATTTATGAGGTCAATATCATACTGAAATCTTGCTCTAGATAGAAGCGTTTAAAGTATCAACTTGAAAAAAGAAGATAAAAGCATACATACATATTTATCAGTATCCCTCATGAACATGGACCCAAAGATTCTTAATTATTAATAAATGTTAGCAAAGTTGATTTAACATTTGCAATAGGTTCTAGGAATGCAAAGTTGATACAACATTTGAAAATCAAATGTAATTCACCACATTAACTGAACAAAGGTGAAAAGTAATCATTTCAATATATATAGGAAAATATATGAAAAAATTCAATATCCATTTATGGTAAAAATATGTCATCAAATTAGAAACAATGGGAATTTCCTCAATCTGAAAATGTCTTTATTTGAAAACCTATAGCTAGCATATTTAATGTTGATAGATTAAATACTTGTTGAGATCAGGCACAAAGCAAGGATGCTGACTCTCACCACTTACATTCAACATTGGACTAAGCGCCTGGTTTTTGCAATTAGGCAAGAAAAAAAAGATAAGAAATGAAATTTGGAAAGGAAGTGAAACTATTGCTATTCAGGGATGCCATGATTGATTGTGTAGAACAGTGGTTCCCAAGCTTCCTAATGCCGTGGCTATCCTTTAATATAGTTCTTCATGTTGTGGCGACCCCCAACCATAAAAGTTTTTCATTGCCAGTTCATAACTGTAACTTTGCTACTGTTATGAATTGCAATGATAATATCTAATATGCAGGATGTATTTAGGCAATGCTGTGAAAGGGTCACTCAGCCCCCAAAGGGATTGCGACCCACAGGTGGAGAACCTCTGTTCTAGAGCAATGATTTTCAATTGGTATGCCATGAGAGGGTCTTAGGTGTGCTGCAAAGGTTTTTAAACATCATCATATAAATTATTTTCAGAAGAAGCTCAAAGCACAGTATATTCTACTCTTTTTTTGATCAACATAATTTAAGTGTGCTATGGAAGTTTAAGTATAGGTTCAAGTGTACCATGAGATAAAAGAAGGTTGAAAAACACTATTCTAGAGGGATGATTTATCTGTCCTTTTCATAAGCAGTTTCAGAGAAGAAAATTTCATTACCTTTACAGAAGTAATTTCTGACTCAAAATTTTCAGGAAAGAGCTTTCCTCAAACACATAAGAGCCCAAAGCAATAAAACATTACCAAATAACACCATAGCCTTTATCTGGGTACTTCCTGACTTACAGGTCACACACTACAGTTTAAATATGTGTGTGGATCTGTGCAGTAAAGGAAACCCAATTCTCTCAAAAGCCTTTCATGATTGATATCACTCTTCACTTAATTCCTAAGTGCTCCCCCTCAGTAGGGAAACTTCAGCTTACTGAGCAGAGAAGTGTGTAAATGTGTTCTTTGGTAGTTCCAAGTGTGTGTTTTGACTTTCAACCAGTGTCTGTGCTACATGAAAGTAGCAACAAAAATAATTTTATGGTTGCAGGTCACCACACCATGAGGAACTGTATAAAAGGGTTGTGGCATTAGGAAGGTTGAGAACCACTGTTGTAAAATATTCTAAGGAATCTTCGAAACACTACTATTAACAATTGTTAATTTAGAGAGTTCACAGGTTACAAAGTCAATATACAAAAGTCAATTGCTTTTTGATATACTAAAAGCTAACTACAAGCTCTTGCAATGAGGGTGGGTTAGGTTAACATTTAATTTCAGTATAGGATAATCTGCTTGGTGGTTTGTGGGGACGATCCGTTGTCAATATTTTATATCTTTCCTTTTGGGCTGGTTAGATTCCTATGAGAAGAGTTTTCCAGCCTTCTGCTTGCAGGGTAGACGCCTGCCAGCCGATGTTCTGAGCACTGGAAATTTTAGTATTCTAGGGTGGTGCCTGTGGCTCTAAGGAGTAAGGCGCTGGGCCTATATGCCAGAGGTGATGGGTTCAAACCCAGCCCCGGCCAGAAAAAAAAAAAAAAAATCCTCTAAGGAAATTTTATCATTCAGTAAGCATGTGTTCATTGAATATCTGTTTTTGGTTCAAAAATTATACTTGTAACTATGTACTCTGGCCGTCCGTTTGTGCTTTCCAGAGAATAAACTTATACTCTCTTGCTAGGGTGAAATAAGAGCTTTTACTCAGTGGGATAAAGAAGTGGAGAGGTTCTGAGAGAGAAACTGCTTCTTACAAGGTTTTTACACAATCATTTTTATTTTAAGTCCCTACTTCCTTTACCCTATTCCAAAAGTGCCTGTGCTTGACAGTCTCTGAGTCTGCTGAGAATTCCATGGTATACAGTGTGCTCTGCATCCTTGGGGCTCGCTGAAGACTTGGGCCTGCTACGCTGATGATCGCTCATCAACCTGTTTTTCAGCTTACAATATTTTTGTTATGTTCTTTCTTCTCTGCTTTTGCCCTTTCTTCTATGTCTTTTTAAAAACCTTTACCATCTTTTCCTTAAAATATCAAATGGCTATTTCATATGAAATTGAAATAGCAAGATCACTAGCTTGATGTTTTAAATAAATGACTTATTTTATAAAAAACTAAGTTACTTATTACTTTATAGTAACACAGTATGCTTATACAGGGTGGACGTGAAGTTTGTGTGCAATGGTATAAGGCGAGCACTCTTGAGCGTCTTATATGTAGAATTTAGAGTAAGCGTGCTTTACGTGGCAAATTCCATTTTGGATTAGACCATTTTATTCTCTTTTTAAAAAGCTCCATTAAAAAATCTGAAGTATGAACTAGTTTGCTCAGTATCAGCAGGGTACATTTCACCTTGTTCAGCCTCTCACATAAACCATGCTTGTAAACTTTACATTTTCATGGCAATTTGAAAGACTTTTGGAATAATTGTAGCCATGGCCCCGAGGAAGTGAAAAACTACATTTTATGTGCAGAGCTAATCAATTCAGCAAACTTTAATCAAGTACTTTCCATGAAGCAGGCACTGTTCCTGCTGCCGGAATTAGAGAAGTGCACAATACAGACCCAAGTCCCTGTCCCTCTGAGGATCCTGTTCTAGCCAGTGACTCCTGCTGGTAAGATGAACGTGAAGGGCATCATAGGAGTGCCTTCAGGGAGTTCTGTGGCATATGCACCTGTGGCTAGGTCTGTGGAACTTCTTAGGTGCTGCATGCTCTTGACTTCTGTAGTAGATATGACTCCAACTCACCCAGGTTGTTTTGTTGTCAGTATTGTTTTTTCACAATAGCCTTTCTCTCTAAAGATGATTTGAGACAGATTTCCTAGATAAATATTCATAAGTGATAAAACAAATCAAAGTCTTAGAACTGAAGCAGAGTGAGAATATGCATAGGAAAGTAGAACAAAGCCAAGAGCGATCACAGTGTACAAAGTACAGGTAGAAAAGTGCTATTCCTTGCCCAGCACAGGCCACAGACTTGTCTCCGTGTTTTTGTAGGTATATTAAAGACAAAAGCATGATCTGTGTTCATACCGTTAAAAAAAACTCCAGAGATTTAGTGATACAAAAATACAGAAAGTTCTCCTATAGGTCTTGATGAGGAGATCTTTGTTGGGAAATGTAGCAGAAAATGCTATGAGAAATAGTAGCTGTGCATTGCATTGGATAATTTCTTTTATATTCTTTCCTATAGTCCAACCACTTTAGCACAAAGCATAATGTAGTAAGAGTTATTGTACTCGAAATAGAAATTAAGAAAATTCTAGAAAATCTCAAACAGCTTTACTTGAAAAATATGTGAATTTTGCATTCTCTATTCAGTTATAATATAGGCACTAACATTTGTAGTTTACAAAATGCTTTCACACACATTCTCTTCCAAACAGCATTCAGGCAGATATCATCATCGTTGTCATTTTAATGCTGAGAGAATCACACATGTTAAATAACTTACCCAAAATCTTCTAGTCAAGGAATGGGAAAACCAACATTGAAATAAAGGTTTTTTATTTCAAAATCTCACCCTCTTAAGCACTAATCCATTATTTTGCTTCAAAGATGTACAACCTTTTTCTTTTCTGACACATACTGGAAAGATGAGAGTTGTTGGGGGCCACACATTAAATACACAAACAGTAACAAAAGCTGATGAGCAAAGGAACAGGTCTACATACACTTTTTGTGTTACCCGACACCAGAGATAATCAAAACAGTCCTGAATTAATCTGCATGTGGCCCACAGGCTATAGGTTGGACACCCCTGACAGATGATCAAGAAAGTGCTAATATATATAGTTTTAAAAAATGTTTTGAGTTATAACACACAAACCCTAAAGAGCATAATGTGAACTAATATTACGTATACAGAGAAAATTTTCATATGCAAATGCTTATGTAACAACTATCCAAATCTTTCCAGCACCTTTGTTTCTCCTGTGCACCTTCTTGGTCAACATTCTTCCCCCTAGAGGTAATCAATACTCTAGTTTACATTATCATTACCTTGAACATACACTTTTAAGTGAAACCTCTGTATCATATCATGGCCATACATTTAGCTTTAGTAAACATTGCAGGTCAGTTTAGATGATCTGCTTTTGTTTCTGTTCTTTGACCAAATCAAGAGTTGGACTTTATTTATAATGACTTCTTTTATTTTTATTAGTGGTTGATTGGTATTTACCAAAATTGAAGAAATGTAAAGGATGGCAAAAGTCTTTTAATGTGGTGAATCTTAAGGTAGGAGACTGATAGGAGGGTGAAAGGAAGAATCAGGATACCAGGAGGGGAATGTGGAGCCTAAAGGAGCATATTCAATCTATTTAGTTTTACTAACATAAATTCCAGAAAGTAAAAATTGAAAACAGCTTCTTCCTACATGCCTAGTTTAAGAAAGTTGAGTTGATCCTTTCTTCTACTTTATAACTCATTCTCGCCAGAACTGTAGTCTTAAAAATGCTGCATGAAAAGTAGTTTAAAAGCAAAGTAATTTAACCTAAGTGTAAAGAAATAAATTTAAACAAGTAATTTAAATACTACCCTCCCCCCCACATATATATACCTCATATCTGATGAAACTGCAAAAATTTTTTTTATTAACCAAAGCGTGATGGTGAAGTTAACTTTTCCTTGGTTGAAAAAAATCCGAGCCCATTTGGGGAAACCTTTAATAGGTTACCTAAACTCTTTTTACATGGGAAATAAGAAAAAAATGAAACCATGAAAATGTATTTAAACTGTGATTTAACTAAAAATAGGGAAAACTATACATTTTCACCATTGGCAGGATTTCGGCTCTTAATGAGAAATGAAAAGGAAGCCAAATTTGAAGAAAAATTGTTAAGTATATTTAAAGTTTGAGTAATTTATTTTGCAGGCACTTTATAGAACATTTTGATTTGGTATTTTTGGATGCAGATGATGGAGTATAAAGTTCTTTCTTTTAAAAATCAACATAGTTAAATGATCTAAAAGTTTTTTGAATTTAAAGAAATTTTTATTATGGTCGTTTATATTTTGTCTCTCTTGCTGTGTATTACTACACTTTTTCTAACATTTTCTTTGGTTATTTTAGTTTCTGTGTTCATAACTTTTTCTGGTACATTGATTCTACAGTTGTTTCACCTTCCTCATTTTTCAGCAAATTCTTTAGGCTCTTCATCCCCAGATGGGGATGATTTCTTGCTTTTAAATTCTGCTTTTGGACCATGACATCCATTCATTTCTCTTATTGTTACTCTTACAGAACCTGTTCTTCTTTCTCATTAAAAACCTCGCCTTTGATATTTTCCACTCTTCTACTGCCTACCAGTGTCTTACTACTTCTTTGGCAAGTCATTATTCTTGATAGCATCACAGAAATAATCCCTGCTTTGACTTTCTAGCTTGTGGGCTTTGCTAATTCCAATTTTTGGTGAAGCCCCAAAATAGTTCCTTCAGCTGTCACTTCTGGAAACTGAATTTTCCTTGAGGAGGTCATATAATAATTAAAGTTTGGCTTAATATTCCAGGAGGAAGACTTACGATTTTTTTTTGATTGACTTCTGTGTATACAACCATGATTCATTTAATACTTAGTTCACTGCCCACATAATCTCCAGCAGGAGACATTTCAATCTTCCAATTTCAACTCCTAATTCCCACCTGGGTCCCCTCTGTCCTTTTCCCTAATAATGAGATTCATCACCTTACCTCTTCTCTTTCTTAACCCGCACAGATGTGTTCCCCACATAGGTGCCTTTGATCCCATTGTACATTTTGAACCCTGCTCCATCATTTACCTTTCTTTCATGGTCAATTTCTTGAACTCACTTCTACCCTTCTGTAAGTAAATATTCCTTTCTCTAAGCCAGTGATTCTCAATCAGAGCTTACTTTACTTCTCAGAGGATGTTTGACAATGTCCAGAGATATTTTTGGTTGTCACAACTGTTGGGAGTATGTGCCCCTGCCAGAGACGCTGCTCAGCATCCTACTGTGCATGAGGCAGACACCCATACCCAAGAATTATCCAGCCCCAACGTCGAGAGGCCTTTGAAGAACCCTGCTCCAAGGCTAAGTCATGCCCAGCTTTGCTTCTCCAAAAATTTAAATTATACAGTTGTATCATTTTTAATGACTGTTTTGACATCTTTCAGTTCTTCCTTCACCTGTCTCCCACTTTTTCACTAGCAAAATTCTAGAGTGAAAGTTATTATTTGCAGGCTTAAATTACTTTACTTTCCACTCGTGTCACTTAAAAACACAGGAAAATGATAAAATTTGTTACCCATCAGAAAAGTTTTTAACAGACACGACTTTTACTCTTTGGGTCTTCACAAAGAAAAGCAGATAGGAGCAAAGAAAGCAGATAGGAACATTTGTCTCATCTCAGCTTGTGGATTGATCCTTAGCAACAGAAGCTTATGGCTGTGAACTTAGATACTTCTTGAAATATCCAGGAGGATATTTGTGAAGGTGAATAACAAATGATCTTTGCAATTTTTTTGTGCTGAGAAATCCTCAACAATACCTTCCTGAAATTAATAGTCTTGAAGAGATATGTCAAATCTAGTTATGAAAATGTTTTTCTAAAATAGGTGAGTATTTGTCAGGAATAATAGAATCAATTAGAAATTAGGTTACTTGTACAGATGGAGCCAAATTTGTAAGACTCACTTTGAAACCACTGTGCTCCTTGCAAATGTCAGCAAATGTTGCACGGTTCATGAAGATACCTTTCCTCAAACATTTGCTTCCTGGTTTTCTCCATGTTTAATAGGATTATTTTAAACACATGAAAAACTATAAATTCTGAGTAAAATGGATAATAACCTTAAATTCCTCCCTTACCCTGTAACTAGCATAGCCATTTGGAAGGAATACTCTCACCTTAGAATTAAGTTCTTAGTTTCCTTCTTGGAGTAAAACGGTGAAAGATCACTGGGCAAACTCTTGGTTAAAATCCTTTGTCCTAATGATAAACAGTAGCGTGCATGGTTAGTTTTTGTCTTTCACAGATTTTTTTCTTTTAATTTCCAGCTCTATCCAGAAACTACTATCATACAAATCAAACCCTACAATGTAAACAAAACTTGGGGTGAAGAGAGGGACTTTGAGTTTAGACATTTTTAAACATTCAATGAAGATTTCTGCATTATCTTTTTAAAAAATTAATCATCAACTTATTTGTTTTCACTGAAAAAGACCCAGGAAAGCATTCCATTAGGGAAATAAATAGACTCAGCAGAGATTTAGAGACCTTTTCTATCCATTTTATGACACCAGGGGCTTGAACTCCTACCAAGAAGAGACAGTGAAATTTCTACCAAAAGTAACCTGAACATAAACAATCAAACTCTATTACATTCTTTTTATTTTTCTAAACTGGCAGTCAATCTCACAGCGTTTTTTTAGCCAATGACATAGGTAGGAAAAATATTTTGGACCAGGGGCCTGACTAGGTTGGTGGAAGAGTCTTGAGAGCAGAGGTTTGAACTTGAAAGAATTTCAAGACTAGGTGTCCAACCCTAATCCTAAAAGTGACATATGGCATTAGTCGTAGTAAACTAGATAATTTCTCTGTATATGGAAATGCTTTAATTTACAATCTCATCTTCCAGAAAATTCGCGTGTAAGTCTTTGTACTGTTTTTAAGAAATTTGTTCAGAAATTGAGAGTACCTATCATAAATGCCTTTATGCCATTTATTTGGTTTAGCCACAGCTATTCAGAAAAGGAACAGTAAATTTATAGATGAAAATTTTGGTTCTAAATTATTCATTTTTAAATATTCAAAATCAAGAAGATAAAAAAAGGAAAACAGAGAAATTCAACAGAATTCTTGTTTGACAGTAGTTGGAGACCAGTGATTGGAAGCAGTTGGTGCAATATGTTCTACAAAGGGCTTTTTGAAAAAAAATTTTTGTTGCTTTCAATACTGTTTAAGGAAACACAAGTGTGAAAATGGTGTTGAAGAGCTTTCCTAACTGGAGGAAAAAATTTAGAAAAGACAGCTGCATTTTAAATAGGTTGTATTTTATTTGAATTTTTGAAAAGAAGCCACTCATTGTTAATATAGGGTACAATTTTTTTCTGATAATAAAAGGTAACTTCAGAATAAAATGTGATCTGTGAGCACGATTCAAGGATTTTCCAGTTTGTATTGTATGTATTAGTTAATATTTCCTATTTGGAGTTTATAAGACAGAATCCTAGCAGAAAACAAATGGCATCATTAACAGATTCAATTGAAGAGTTTCATGAAGGGACTGTTTATAGATTTGTGGGCAAGGTTAAGGGGAACAAAACGGAGCATGAAGCATCAAGATACTAGCAACAGCTGGACACCTAGATGTTCCTATATTGACTAAAGGACCCATCAGAGAAAGATGCTGGGAAAACTTGGAGGTAAAAGCTGTGCAAGTGGGTCTGCTGGACAGGAACTGCAATCCTAGGTTGAGAGACACACCTAATGTCAAACACATGGTCCACCAGTGAGGGAGGGAGGGAAAATGGTTCATCCCCTCTCTCCTGTCTTCCCTCTGCCCTCTCCTGCTCTGTCTTGCAGGGCTGGCTATAGAAACTATGCTTCCCTGGCCTCTTGCCTGCTTGGGTTAGTTGGAAGCACAGCTGGGGGTATGGAGAGTGGGAGCAAGGAAGAAGCCACAGTGCCTCTCCTCTCCCTCTCTCTCTCCTCCGCAGTACCAGCACTTCCTGGACAGCTACACCAGGGTTCCAGCTACTGCCCGTGATTCTTCCCCTGGGCTCCAGCTGTACCACCTTTCCCCACTTAGGAGCGGGAATGAATTCTTTCTGCTGCAAATCTCTGGGTTGGCTCAAGTCTTTCTGCTTATCTCTTCTGTCACCTTCAACAACAGTTCCCAGCTTGGATTACCCCATTTATAACACTACAAATGGTTTGTATTTGCTTATTTGATGCTGATGGGTACTTTACATTTTATAATCGCTACTTGGAGTATCATCTTATTTTTCCTTATGCTATCTATACTCTACATCTTATCTATTTGGTTATTGCTTATATACATTTTATATCTGCCAACCTGGCTGCTCTCTGTTAAATTTAAATCTTTTATTAATTTAAATGTTTATTGTTTTATATTTCAATGTAGATAATCATATCTAGAAAAAATACTTACACCTTTATTTCTTTAGCTTTGCATATACTTGAAAAAGACCTTGAAGTCCTATGTTCAATGGCAGTGGTGATAGCAGCATTCTTTTTTAAATCATAATTTTAATTGGAATGCGTCCATACTTTTTCCATTTCGTATAATGTTTAATATGGTTTTAAGATACATAGATGTTTGTAAATTTTGGAAATTTCTATTTCTAGTTTTCTGAAAGGTTTTTACCTAAAAATGAATGATAAATCTTTATTACTTTTTTAGCATATGTTTAAATAATCATATACTTTTCTTCTTTTGATTCCTCGATGTGGTATGTTGCATGAATAGATTGCTGTATCACTGGCATAAACCCTGCTTATTCAAGATTTTTTTTTCTCTTACAACATTTTTTATTTCATTAGCTCATAGATTTTGTTCTTTCCATCTAGCTATCATTTCTCATCTCTGTCATCTATTAATACTTAAATAACTTGTATTAAATGCATGTTCAATAAGGAAAGGCTATTTAATTATCCTTTGCATTTTTATTAAAGTTTTCAAAGTTCTAACTGTTGGTTTTATTAATCTTTTCTGCTTCTGTGTGTTTATTCCTTTAATTACTTCTTTATTATTACCTTTCTTCTAGTTTCTTTGGATTTGCTCAATTGTTTTTTTCCCCAACTCCTTCATTATTCATTTTTTCCCATTATTTTTTATTTTCTGCTTTATTTTCTGAATATCACTCTATCTGTGGCCTGAAATTTTTGATAAAATGGTTTCACAATTTTTTAACCTCTTAGTATTTTTAGATTCCCATTAAGATTTTTATCCCTTAATAGAGGGTTATTTATTAAGTTATTTAGTTTCTATACATATAAAGCTTTTTTTTTAATTGACTAATTTTTTTGTAGTGGTCAGATAATATAGTAGATATGCTATCAATTTTTTTAATTTGAGATTATATTATAATTATAGAATGCTACATCATTTTTGTGAATATTCTCTGTTTCAGGAAATATGTGTTTGTTTGGTATCAACTACCACGAAGATGTATATGTTAGTTTTATTTAATTTTTTTTATTAAATCATAGTTATGGACATTAATGCAATTATGAGGTATGCTGGTTTTATATACAATTTGAAAAACTTTCATCAAACTAGTTAACATAGCCTTTGCCATATTTTCTTGGTTATTGTGCTAAGATATTTATATTCTACCCGTAGCAGATTTAACATGTACCCTTGTAAAATGCTTAAATTTTTTACTTTTGCTATACTAAATTTGTTTCTGAGAGATAAATATTGAAATCTTTAATTCCAATTGTTGACATATCTATGTTTTACTTCAGTTTTCTCAATTGTTGCTCTACATTCTTTTTGTATGTATTCTTAGGTGTGTATATTCATGATTGCTGTATCTTTGGATAACACTTTTCTTTTTTCCAGCATGTATTGTTGCTTTGTACCTTTTATGCTTTGATTTCTATTTTGTTTGATATTAACATTGCTACTCAGGCATTCCCTATTCATTTTCTAGTCTATTAATATTAATGTCATAGAAGTAATCTCCTATGTTTATTCTAAGGGTTTTAAAAGTTTGCCTTTATACACCCTTCCATCTGGAATTGATTTTTATATATGGTGTAAGATAAGATGCAATTTTATTTATTTTTTTTATTTCCAGAATCAACCATTTCTTTTTTCCCCACTAGTCTGAAATGTCACCTCAATTCTAGAACTAGTTTTCACATCTATGTGGTACTGGTTCTGGGCTCCCTACTCAAATCTATTTGTCTCTTTGCACCAAATACCTATGTTTTCTTTACTAGTATGAAAAAAATCTTAGTATCACATAGGGAAAATTTTCCTGAGTGTTCTTTGTAAGTACCTTGGTCCCTTGCTCTGCCTTTTATGTTTTAGAAAAGGCTTGTCAAACTGTATAAAACCTGTTGCTCCTTCTTCTTCTTCTTCTTTTTTTTTTTTGGAATGCCTTGAACTGACATCTTGATACTATCAGGTCCTTTTATTTATGAACATGGACATACTCCTTTTTTTTTTTTTTTTTTACTGTGTCTTGTTTAATGTTCTTTATTAAAATTTCAACTATTAAATTAATTCTTTTTAGGGACAGAGTGTCACTATCTTGCCCAGGCTGAAGGGCAGTGGCTATTCACAGGTACAATGACAATGCACTCTATCCTTGAACTCCTGGGCTCAAGTGTTCTCCTAGCTTTCTCTAATAGCTGGGACTATAGGTGTGTGCCACTTCACCCAGCTATTCATTACATTTTCACAATTCCTAACATAATAGGGATTCACAAAGAGCACTGAGATGGGATCTATTCTTTCCATCCCTGCCTGGTTCTCTGAAGGGCTAAAGTGATAGACAGTGACCAAAGGTGACCCCTGTTGCCAGGATCTTATTCTCAGAGCCCTTTGTTTCTGGGAACTAGGGACAAAAGGCGCCACTTTCCAGCTAGCACAATTCTCTACTATGCTGAATAGCTTCTCTGCTCCCCATTATATTATATTCTGGCATTTATAGTTCCAATATGATTGTAGAGATGCTGGTATCCCTTTGGAAAGCCAGACAAGCAGAATTGTGCAGGAGAATGTCACTCATTTTGCTTATTGTTACAGATCTGTGGAGGAAAATGGAAAAAGAATGAAGAATCATACTTGATTTTTTCCATTCTTTAAAACAGGAATGGATGTTATACCTCATAGGGCAAGGCATCAGGGAGCCATCTGGTATTTCTCCAACTAGTTCCATCCACCATATAGTTAGAAACTCATTTCAGATGCTGGCCTTAGATAAGTTATATTCATTTTCAACATTGTTATAAGCTTTTCCAGATCTCTGGAACTTCACACATATTTTAGTTGGAAAGCCAAGAGGCTAGGTCAACACCCTTTCAAGTGAAAACAACAAACATAACCAGTTTTTACATTAAATAAATTTATGACTTTTGGCCACACTTCTATGTGCGCATGTGTGCGCGCGTGTGCGCGCACACACACACACACAAATCCACCAAATGCTGAGTGCTAGAATTGGAATTTTTATTAGTGTTTAAATAAGATCCATATTTTCAATCATAACTATTTTTCCTTTTTTATGAGTATGTCAGCAATATTGTGAAAATCCTATAGGAGAAATAAATGAAGAAAAGTATGTCAAAATTGCATATGATGTTGAAATGAGTTCGAATGTCTTTAAGATTTTATTTTTTTTTTTATTGATCCCAAGAGTATAATAACTTAAATACTTTCCTGTGGTTCAATTATTTTGTGGTTTTAATTGATAGCAATTCATATAAATTATATGATATAAAATATGACACTTTAATGCTATATTAATATTTCTATAGTTTTCTAGTGTTCATACTAAACAATTCATACAAATATGTTTTATCTTTTACATACTGAAGACTGAGATGAAGTTCTAAACTGAAAGAAGTTCACCTTATACACCTTCTTAAGGGCCAAAGCTTATTTATATATATTCTTGCTTTCAGATCTTGGATTTTATATTCAGCTAGAATCTAATATTTTAAGAACATAGATTTAGGAGTTAGGCACTATTGCTTAACCTTAAGTGCATATTAAAAACTTTGTAAGCCTAAGCTTTCTACTATAGAAAAATTTAAATCATAGTAATGTGAACAGTATGAGGTTCATGTGACATTGTGAGACTTATGTAGCATAGTGCTTACTATAAATGAACATTTCTTAAATGTTAGCTGGTGTTGGGTGTTGTTTTCCTTGTAAATTATATGAAGACTAAATGAGGTTTTCCTCTGGCTATACAGATGTGTTCTATTGCAGCATTTTTTTCAAGTCAAATGATACTATATGCTAATAATCTATTTATATACTAAATCCTGTAAGTGAAAAAAGCTAAACCTAACTAATTTTCTTGAGGAGGGTCTTAGAAAATAATAAAACATGTCTATACTTAGACGATGAAGGCCACATGCCATTGTATTATTTATCCTAAATTGAGAGTAGATGTACACACCGCTTTTGGAAACTTGGTGATCCATAGCCATGGATGAATATTTTTCCATCCTAAACAACAGACCACAGAGTGTAGGTTATTTATATAAAATGAAGTTGAAATTTTGTGCTTCCAGGAATTTCAATCATCTGGTATCCAGTCAAACACCTAGTTTCTTTCTCAAGTACAAAATGGAGGAGTCATTCCAATAAAGATATCTGCTATATGTTAATCCAGTGGTCACAAAGCAGCATACTATGTGTGATTTTTTTTTTCTTTCTGAATGGATGTCCTGAAAAAGAGAAGCAATTGCCAGTACCCCAGGTAAGACCCCACAAAACTAAGCACATGAGCATCCTGTGCTATGGAGAGGGATGAAAAGCCTGGCTCCAAACATGCACCCTTCACCTGTATGGAAGTGTACCTAGTCCCTTTCATTGGAAGTTGGTTTAATGATCATCAGCAATTATGCCTATGATTATGCCTCATAGGTGTCTTATCTCTAAATGAGTTATAAATCTTCCTACCAACCACATAAAGCACATAACACTTTTGTTCTGGTTAGCTGGTGCTGCACAATGAGCTAATTTATGCCACTCAAAATATAGTAGCTTAAAGTAACAATTTTGTTTTAGTTTTCATGGCTTTGTGGACAGAAAATTTAGGCAGAATTTGGCAGGGTAATTCTTGACTAGAATCATTCAGTGGTGTTTAGCTAGTAGCGAGTCTGGTCTAGAGGGGCTCTGTGTGCCCGATACCTTACAGAATGGCTGCAAAGCAAGGCTTCCCTGTGCTTTCTTTTTCTCCCTACCTCTTCAGAGCCCCTAGAGTGGTCTCTACAGCAGGGTAGTGGACTTTTTACACTTTTGTGAGAGGTAATGGCTCTCACAAAGTGAATATTCCAAGGGAACAAGGTGGAAACTGTACATCTTCTTCTGACCTGGTCTCTGAAGTTAAGCAGATTCGCTTCCACCTCATTCTATGTAAGAAGTGAATCACATACCCACTGCAGGTTCAAAGAGAGTGCAGATGGATACACACAAATGAGTCCAGCATACATTATTCATTGGAGAGTTATCTTTAGAGACTAGTCGCTTTGAGAGGAGTCTTAAAAAAACGATTATTTCAATTTTCAATTTTATATAATTCCAGTGATGCTTTTGTAGCCCATATAAATCGGCACCTTGGAAACTGCTTGATTATCTCAGTCCTTAATTAGGCTTTGTTGATGCCAATGACCTGTGTTAGCTCTCTGAGGTAGGACTACAGACTTCTCTGTGGGGCTTTTGTTGGCCTGAGTTCATTTCAAGAGCCTGATTGCCTGATTATTATGTGTGAATTGATGAAAGAATTTAAGTTTGCGATGTTGAGGCTCAGATTAATAACTGCACCCTGCCTCCACGAAGACCTCGCTGGAATATTTAGCTTATTCCATTTCATTACCATATAGCTTTCATTACCAAACTTAATATGTGACATCCCTCCAGTTTTATAAGTCGCTGTGCTCCAGATCTTAAATAATAGTTGTGCAGAGCTGCAGATTCTACTGTCTGATGCAGTCAGTTTATTATTAAAAGAACCTTCTTCCTGGCCTCCCTGCTTTAGTCCTTCCTTCCTGCAGTCTAATCTATTCTAAATCTAATGCTCCTTTAAAATTTAAGGTAGATCATGACACTTCCCTTATTGGAACCCTTTATTGGCTGTACTTTTTTAAAACATGAACTTTACTGAGTATAATTAAGGTATACAATATGATGTTATGCTATACATGTACATAGTAAAAAGATTAGTGAAGAAAATGAACATATTCATCATCTCATATTGTTACCCATAGTTTTGTTTCTGTGGCAAGAACAACTGACATCTACTTATTTAGCATGAGTCCAGTACACAGTACACCTTTATTAAGTATAGTCCTCATGTTTTACGTTAGATCTGGTTTATTCATGCTACGTATTTGCTAATTTGTATCCTCTAAGCTGCATCTTCCCATTTCCTTCCCCCCACTCCTGGAAAGCACTATTTTGATCTCTATCTCTATATATTTGAATTTTTTTAGGTTCTGCACATAAATTAGATCATGCAATATTTTCATTCTGTATTTGGCTTACTTAGCATTATGTCCTCTAGGTTCATTCACTTCATGGCAATGGCAAGATATTTTTTAGGGTAGAATAATATTCCATTGTAAATATGTACCACAGTTTCTTTATCCATTATTCCATTGATGTTCACTTAAGTTGTTTCCCTATTTTGGCTGTTGTGTATAGTATTGCAATGAACATGTGAGTGCAGATATCTTTGTGAAGAGGTGATTTCATTTCCTTTGAGTATATGCTCAGAAAAGGGATTGCAGGATCATATGGTAGTTCTTTTTTAAATTGCTTTCTGTAGCACTTTTATATGCAAATAACTACCTAAAAAAGAAATCAAGAAAATCTCACTTATAACAGCATCAAAAATTATCTAGGAATAAATTTAACGAAGAAATTGACAAATTTGTGTAGGTGCTCTTCAACTTATGATGACATTATATCCAGTAATTCCATAATAAATTGAAAATATCATAAGATGAAAACGTGTTTAATATCCCTAACCTATTGAATATCATAGCTGAGACCAGCTTACCTTGAATGTTTTCAGAACACCTAAGTTAACCTACAGTTAGAAAAAATCATTTAACACAAAGTCTATTTTATAATAAGATGTAATTTATTGAATTCTGCATGTTACATTGAAATTGCAATGGCTTTGCACCATTGCAAACTTGAAAAATTGTATATTGTATCACAGTAAATTTGGGATCATCTGTACACTGAAAGCTATAAGACACTGGTGAAAGAAACAGAGACACAAATAAATGAAAAGTTATCTCTGTGCTCATGAATTAAAAGAACTAATATTTTAAAAATATTCATGTTACCCAAAGCAATACATAGGTTCAGAATAATATCTATTAAAATCCCAGTGGCATTCTTCACTGAAATGGAAAAAAAGGTTCTAAAATTTGTATAGAACCATAAAATACTCCAAATATCTAAAGCAATTTTGAGAAAGAAAAAACAAAAAACAATGTTGGAAGCATCACTTTTCTTGATTTAAAATTATATTACAAAGCTGTAGTAATCAAAGCAGTATGGTAATGCAATAAAAACAGGCACATAGATCAATGTAACAGAATAGAAATCTTAGAAATAAATTCAAACATACACAGTTAACTAATTTTTAACAAGGGCACCAAGAATACACAACGGGGAAAGGATAGTGTCTTCAATAAATGGGGCTAAGGAAATTGTATTTTTACATGCAAAAGACTGAAATTGGACCCTTACTTTATACCAAACATGAAAATCAACTAAAGAGTTAAAGATCTAAATATAATATCAGAAACTGCAAGAGTCCTGGAAGAGAACATAGGAGAAGAACTCCTAGACATTAGCCTTTGCAATAACTTTTTGCATATCATACCAAAAGCTCAGGCCATTAAAACAACAAGAAATAGAGGGAACCACATCAAACTAAAAAGCCTCTGCATAGCAAAGGAAAGAATCATAATGAAGTAGACTTTAGGAAAAGATGTTTGCAAATCATATATACACGCATCTACAGTTAATAGTCAAAATTTATAAAGCACTCGTACAACTCAATAGTGGAAAAACAAATAACTTGATTAAAAAATGGGCCAAAGTTCTGAATAGAAATTTCTCCAAAGAAGACATAAATGTGGCCAATTCATAGGTATACAAAAAAGTGCCTCAATATCTTAATCACCAGGGAAATGCAAAGCAATACTCTGTAAGGTACCACCTCACATGTTTTAGGATGGCAATTATCAAAAATAAAAAGAATGTTGGCAAGCGTATGGAGAAAAGGGAACTCTTGTAGACAGTTGGTGGGAATGTAGATCGGAACAGACATTATGGAAAATAGCACAAAGAAACTAAAGGAGGAATTAACAAAGGAGTTAAAAATAGAGCTACCATATGATCCTGCAATCTATAGTTGTTCTTACTCATTAAAATCCAAAGTTCTTACAGTGACTTGGGAGGCTCCATGTGGTCTGCATCCCTTTCTTTCTCTGTGTCCTTACACATTTATTCATTCAGCAAATATTTATTTGATGTTTACTATATGTTAGATACTATCTCCTGTATAGTATCTATAGAGGATATAGCAGTGAGTAAGTCAGAGAAAAATACCTTTCCTTACATAGTAACTCTACAGCTCACTCTTCTCCGTCTTCCCTGGCCTCTTTGCTGTTCCTGGAATGTCCTGAAGCTCTCGTTATCAGGCCTTTGCACTTGCTGTTCTGTCTGAGAAGGTTCTTCCCCCAGGTATCCACATGCTTGCTCCTTCACTTCATTTATTCTTTATGTTCATATGTCACCTCTACAAAGTCTATTTTTTGACTACCTATATAAAATGGTAGCCATCTCCTTCCTCTGGTTATCTTCCTAATATTACCACATGAAAAACTCTATATGTAATTGCCTGCTTGCTTTTTATCTGGTTCTTTCCACTAGACTGGAAACTCTGTGAGGGTAGGCCTATCTCTGTTATTTGGTGTGGCAGCCCAGTTTGAATCATAGTAGGCTTTCAATAGTGCTTGTTGAATGAATTTGGGGATCTAATAATATAAATATAAATTATATTGACAGAAAACCAAATAGCTCTTCATTGATTTTTTAAGTCCCCTACTTATAAATATTTTTTATTTATCTGGACAGCTTAATTGTGCAGATTATATAGCATTTAGTGACTTGGGCCTTCTTTCAAGATGAAATAAATTATCACCTACATTTAACTATAGTAAATAATGAGAAAGGTAGCAGAAGCCCTACTTTGAGGTCCTATAGAACAACTAAAAACCTCCTTTGAACTTCACCAAAGAGAAAACATATATAGAAGAAGGATCTTGAATCATTATCCTCAGATTATACATATTTTCATATTCATGCATTATTCTTGTTACTAATTTATTGTGTTAGGCAATGAAGCAGCACATGTTGGTTTACTTTAATTAAAAAGCTACTCAAATTAAACCAACATCATTTAAGTTACATTAAATAGACCGTTGTACATCATGTAGCAATTACAACTCTGCAAATATAATGGGGAACTAGATAGAATTAAAAAATAATTTTTCCCTGATGTTGCCAAAATTGATGAACTTAAGTACAAAACATCACTTATTTGTCAACCACAAATTCAGATAATGCCTTGATATGATATGCTACTTATGAAGACAGATTAATTTCATTTTTTTCCCGCATTCCAGTTTCAAATTACATAGGATTTTGAGCTATTAAAATAATATTAACTCAAGCAATTTAAGAAACTAATAATTGACATTAACGTCTTTCAGTGGATTTAAACATTATAAAATAAAGTACAGTTGAGTCTTGAACAACACAAGTTTGAACTGTGCTGGCCCACTTCTACTCAGATTTACTTCTGCCTTCACCACCCGAGATAGCAAGACCATCTGCTCCTCTTCCTCAGACTATTCAACTTGAGGACAAAGAACTTTTACAATTGATAATCCACTTCCACTTAAAGAATAGTAGATGCATTTTATCTTATGATTTTAACATTTTCTTTTCTCTAGCATACTTTGTGATAAGAATACAGTATATATTTCTCTGATGATTAAAGATAATAAGCATTTTTTCATGTGTTTTTTTTTTGACATTAGTCTGCCATCCTTAGAGAAGTTTCTGTTCAAATCTCTTGCCCGCTTATAGACAGGGTTTTTTGCACTTTTCTGATTGTTTGAGTTTGCTGTAGATTCTAGTTATCAGGCCTTTGTCAGATTCATAACCAGCAAGAATCTTCTCCCATCTTTATTTGTATATGACATTATACATTAAAGTGCATTACACAAAAGCAAAGAATTAAACATACGTTCTGCATCTACTACTGTGTGTTGATAATAAGTAAGGATTTTGACCTACCTTCTCTAAAACAGGATTGCAGATGCTCAAAAAAATTTGAGAAACCCTCATTTAATCTCTCTTTTAATTTCTATTGAGATAATTGTATATTTTCATGCAGTTATAAGTAAGTAAAAACATGTATTACTTGTCTTTCTGTGCCTGGCTTATTTTGCTTAGCATGATGCTCTCCAGTTTTGTCTATATTGTTACAAATGACAAAATTTCTTTCTTTTTTGAGACTAAGGAGTATTCCATTGTAGGTGTGTATATATCACATTTTCTTTATCTGTTCATCTGGTGATGGACAGTTAGGCCGATTCCATAATTTAGCTATTGTGAATAATGCTGAAATGAACACAGTAGTGTAAAAATCTCTTTGACATACTGATTTCAAATCTTTGGGATAAATACCCAGAAATGGAATTTCTAAATTACATGGTAATTTTACTCTTAGTTTTTTGAGGAATCTCCATATTTTTTTTCCATAATGGCTGTACAGATTTGCATTCCAATCAACAGGGCACAAAGTTTGTCTTTTGTCCATATTCCTGCCAACACTTGTTTACTTTCATGGTTTTTTTTTTTTTTGCAGTTTTTGGCTAGGACTGGGTTTGAACCCACCACCTCTACTATATGGGGCCGGTGCCCTACTCCTTTAAGCCACAGGCACCGCCCTATACTTTCATCTTTTTGATAATAGCCATCCTAACATGAGTCAGATGATATCTCATTGTAGTTTTAATTTGCATTTTCCTAATGATTAACGATGTTAGCTTTTTTTTGTTTTTTTTTTTAACGTCTGTTGACCATTTGTATGTCTTCTTTTGAGAAATGTCTATTCATGTCACTTGTGATTGATGCATTTAAATCATTTACATTTCAGGTAATTATTGATTTGGTACTCATTAATTCTGCTATTGCATTTATTTTCTTTTTTGTTTTCCTTTGGTTTCCATACCCATGTTCTCTTTTCTTGGCTTTCTATTGGTTACTTGAACATTTCTAGAGTTCCATTTTGGTTTACTTAGGGTTTTCAAGTATGTCTCTCTGTCTAGTTTTCAGAGTGGTTGCTCTGGATATACACCATACACACATGACTTAACCATAGTCTACCGATGTTACCACTTTAGCAAAGTGTGGAAATCTCACATTTTGGGGATTTTTTTCTTTCACTCCCTTCTATATAGCATTGCATCACATAATCAGATGGTTCAATCATCAAATATGATTCATAAAAAGCATAAGGAAAATGATAGTCTATTATATATACTTGTATTTCTGTTCTTTCCACAGTTCTTTCTTCATTCTTCACACTCCAAGTCTCTTTATTTTACCATTTTATTTCTGTTTGAGGTACTTCCTTTCGTCAGTCTTTAAAGGTAGATCTGCTAACAATGACTTTTTAAGATATTTATCTTTAATTTTCAGAAGTTTAATTTTGAAGTGTCTGGGCAAAGATTTCTTTGGATTTATATTATTTAGGATTTACTCAGATTCTGGAATCTGTAGGTTTACAGTTTTCATGAAATTTGGAACTATTTCAGCATTATCTCTTTAAATATTCCTTTGGTCTCATTCTCTTTTTTTCTTCTGTACCTCAGATGGTATAAATGTTGGGTCTTTTCTTATTGTCCTATAGATTTCTAAGGTTCTGTTCCTGTTTTTCTTTCAATTTTCTCTCTGATGCCTGGTTGCATGCATTTCACTTGCCTGTCTTCAGATTCACTAATTATATTTCCTATCATCTCCATTCTACTATTAAGCTCGTTTAGTGATTTTCTAATTTTTGTTACTGTATTTTTTAGTTCTATTATTTCCACTTGGTACTTTTAAAATAACTTCTCTTGCTTTACTGAGATTTTTTATATTTGTTCATTTATTTCAAGGAAGTTTATACTTGATCATAGAAACATTTTTATTTTAGCTGGCCTAAAATTCTTCTTAGTTAATGCCAACATCTAATTTTTCTCAGAGTTGATTGTCTTTTCTCCTTAAAATGGTAATTTCTTTTGGTACTTGGTATGACAAGTGATTTTTAATTGTATCATACACTTTTTATCTATTATGTTAAGAGATTCTGGATCCTACTTAAATATTTTATTTTAGCATGTGATTACTGTTTATGTTTATTTGCAGATCCTGGGATACTTTTTGTGGACTGTGGTTTTAGTGATAGTTTTTTAAAGTCTTTGTGGTATTATTTTGTTCTGCTTGGGTTTATCTGGTGCCCCTGGGACTTATATTGGTCACTGCTGGTGCTGCCTAAAGAGTTAGAGAGGTTTCTCCATACTGGGACACAGATATCTCTTGGTGAGACAAGTGAGTCTAAGGCTTGTGAATATAAGCCAGCTCTTACAGTGATAGGCTCATGGCTGCCTGTGGGAAATTGAGAGATTTCTCAGGCTGGGAGCTTGTTGTGGTGAGATCTCCCCTAACGGCTACTCCTCTGTTGCTGAGTGGTGGAGGCAAGGGGACTTCTGCCCAGCCTTTTTGTAGTGACATCTCTCTTATTTGGTGCTATGTGGCCCTCTCACTATTTTTGTTGGGCAAGGGGAGTCTCAGACACCGTGGAAAAGGGGTACACTTCTCCTGGCCATTTAGTGGTGTGCCCAACCAAATTCCTTCTTCCAGTGAAGTTGAAGCTTATCTGATATTGTCAGAGGGTCTATTCAATCTGCAGAAAGAATGAACCTACTCACACTGCCTTCTGTTGCTAGTTTGGGATCAGAAAATGTTGAGTCTGAGTCATCTTTTTCTGTTGGGTAAGGAGGTAAGATGCTCTGCTGCTGTGTTTTTCCTCTAATTCTGAGGTTTCAAAAACAGTTTGCCTTTCTCTCACTACCCTTTAAAATTTTCTTTGGTTGCTACTGTACTATTTTTAGGGCTCATAATTTTACTGGCCCAAGAGGAACCATGGAGAAATGGCTTTAGGGCATCTTGTCTAAGACTTTTACCCAAAGTCTTCTGTAAACAACTTCTTCAAATATGATGTGTATTCAGAGAAGGACTATCCTATATTATGATTGAATTGTCTCCCAAAGATACGTTCAAGTTTTAGCTCCTAGTACCTCAGAATATAACTTTATTTAAAAATAAGGTTGCTATTGCAGCTATAATGAATTAAGACAAGGTCCTAGTGCAGTAGCATGAACTCCAATATATCTGATGTCCCCATAAGGAAAGGAAATTAGGACACAGAGACACAGACACAGGAGAGGCGGTCATCAAGTGATGATAGAGGTGAGATTGAAGTCTTGTAGCCATAAGCCAAGGAATGCCAAGGATTTCCAGTCCACCACCAGAGGACAGAGGAAGTCAGGAAGCATTCTCCCTTATATATTTCACACAGCTTACCTGACCCTCTGAGTTTGGAATTCTAGCCATCCAGTTTGTGGTACTTTTTAATCTTTGAAGATAAAACTCTGCTTCAGGTCAACTAGGCATACATCTGTAAAGAAAGTGCTGAGTAGCAGAAAAAATATAATTTAGGTGTGCTTCCTAACATTTCTAGACCCCCATTTTATCCATCAATAAAAGAAGGATGTGGGGTTACATTATATTAAGGAACACTCAACATAATCTAACCCCAACTCTAATCACTGGACCCAATTCCAAGAGGTCATTTGTAGTGATGGACAAATCAAGGGACACACTGTGCTAGAGGAGGGCAGAAAGCAATAAGCAAAGAGGGAACTGGAGATGGAAGGGGAAGCCTCTGAGGTATCGGTCCACACGATGTAGGGAAGGCATGTGCAAAGTGAGATGCTAGAACCCTGGGGACTCAATAATAGCCGGTTTCATAGGCATGCTCTGTCTCTCACTGTAATAAAGGAATGTCCTGTGAGGTGCAGATGCCAGCCACATATGTGGAAAGCAACAGGTGAAATCCATCTAAATAATATATTTTAATTAAGCCCAAATACCCAAAATATTATCCAACTTGTAATCGATATAAAAACGAACGAGATACTTTACATTCTTTTCTCAAACTAGGTCTTGGGACTTTTGTGTGTATATTCACTTACATTTCAGTTTGACTAGTATCTTGACATTTCAAGAATCAATAGGCACATGTGGCTAGTTGCTACCCTACTGAATAGAGTAGCTATATTACACACTATTGGTGACTTCTGGATATGTGCACACTTGTTTCAATCACCACTGAAACAACCATTTGAAAATCATTTCCTATCTTTTAGTTGTCTTTCTTCCTGCCCTTATCACTGGTTTTCCAGCTTTGTGTCTGCTATTAAAACTCCAAATTAGAATTTTAAAAGACAATAATGATATCTGTTAATTTTTCTTTTCTTTAGCAAAATAAGAATACGAAAGAAAAATGTAGAACAGAAAAAGCCTGTAAGATTTTTAAAAGGATAATTTATGTATTTGTAGTATTTTATGATTTACCATAGCTTTTTGCTACAGTGCCTTACTTAATTCTCACAATGATGCTGTGAGATTTTCATACCAGTACTTATTTCTACCTGCTTCCTAGACACACCTGACATGTCAACTTGTCAAAAGTTAAAATGATAATTCTTCCTTTCTACACTTGTTTTTCTTTCTGTATTCTTGATCTTAAAGAGAGTTGTATTATCACTTGCCACATCAGCCTAACTGGCAGATGACCCAGACACTTACCTTACCTTCCTCCTCTCTCTTCTCTAAGCCTCATATCTAATTAATCACCAAGTCCTGTTGATTCTATTTTTTTTTTTTTTTTTTTAACAAAGTCTCACTTTGTTGCCCTTGGTAGAGTGCCATGGTATCACAGCTCCTAGCAACCTCAAAGCAACCTCCATCGCAACCTCTCAGGCGATTCTCTTGCCTTGGAAGAGTAGGTGGGACTACAGGCCCCTGCCACAATGCTCAGCTATTTTTAGAGACGGGGTCTCACTCTTGCTCAGGCTGGTCTTGAACCCGTGACCTCAGGAATCCATCTGCCTCAGCCTCCTCGAGTGCTAGGATTACAGGCATGAGCCATCGCTCTCAGCCCTGTTTCTGTATTTTAAATATATCTAAATTCTAGACGCTGCTGCTTCTTTTTAAATAATCGTATTTTGATGCTTGTGTCCACATCAGTTCATGCCTAAACTGTTGTCATATCCTTGTAACTGGTCTCAGTCTCAAACCTAGTTACCTGTCCTGTCCTCTACACTCCTTTTCTAAAATACAAATTTGATCATGATACTTCCCCACATGAAATTTCAACGACTCTCCATTGTCTAGACCATTGCTCCTTCAAGTTTAATGCATATTCAAATAATCTGGACAACTTGATAAAGTTCAAATTCTGATTCAATAAATCTGGAGCCCTAGATTTTGTAGTTTTTTTTTTTTTTTTTTTTTTTTTTTTTCTTGAGACACTCACTCTGTCACCCAGACTAGAGTCCAGTGGCATCATCATACATCACTGTAACCTTAGGCTCCTGGGTTCAAGTGATTGTCCTGCCTCAGTCTCTTAAGTAGCTGTGCTTACACCCCCAGCTTATTTTTCTATTTTTTGTAGAGATTGGGGCTCACTCTTGTTCAGGCTGGTCCTGAACTCCTGGACTCAAAAAATCCTCCTGCCCCAGCCTCGCAGAATGTTAGGAGAGTGCAAGTGTGAGCCATTGCACTTGACTTAGGATCTGCATTTTAAGCAGGTGATGATGATGCTGTTTGCCCATGGACCATGCTTTGAGTAGTAATGGTCCAGAGGATAAAATACAAACTCTGTAGAGTGTCATTCACTAAGCTCTGGAGACCTGGCCTCCCCTAGTTCTCAGCCTTACAGATCCATCCTCCTTCATCTCCAGCCAGCCTAAGCTGCTATTGACTCTCCAGTTTAGAGAGAGTCACTTACGTTTGGCATGTGAAAAAAACAAAATAAAAAAAAACAAAAAAATATTTTTTAGAAATGAAATCCCCAAGTTTAAAATTTCAGTAATGTTTTTATCTACCATCACAACCTTCCCACTAATGGCAGTTGGAACAGGACAGGCAACATATATCAACCTTAGCATTCATTCTGCCCTCTTGTGGCTTCTAAATTCTAATGAATGTAAGGTAAATTTTTTATAAGGCCTTCATAATTCTGTTCATTGCTGGTTCAATTCAGCACAGGGTGGTTTGGAGTTGGAGTTAGGGAATAGCTACTCAGGCCCCTCAGGCTGCTCTGCTGCATCCTACTGAACTGGTGTGAGGACCTGACTCCAGGCAGGGCTGCTTCGGATTTGTGAAGAGATGGTGTCTGTCTGGGCAATTCTCATCTCTCCCTCCAAGGCCACTGTCCTTTAGTGTCAGGAAGCTAATATTGTCTCGGGGTTTCCTCAGTTTTGCTCAATCCATAGACCTTCTCTCTTCCTCTTTCCGATCAAGGTACACAGGTCAAGCTCTTGGTCCAATTCCCACTCCTTCCCTGTCAATATGCCCACAGTGTTCCTAGTTCTCATTCTAGAAAGATTTATGGAGCAACCTCTGTATGTATAACTCTGTGCTGAATGCTGGGAATATGGTGATGAGAGACATAAACTTAACTCCTATTCTTAACATGGCTTAAAGGCTGTGAGTGAGACACACATTTGAACAACGAAGCAGGATAAAGTTTTAAAAGAAAGAAAACAAAGAAAAAAAAAAGAAAGAAAAAAAAGACAGATAGGGTGCTTTGGGAATTTGTAGCTTTCCCTACTATTCTGGAGTTCTGATAATTAAATTCACTCCAAAATGTTGGTATCTGGTGACTACTTACTATGTCATAGCTACCAGGGTCATTTCCATTTTTATGCCTTCATTCATATTATCATTAGTTACTGTGAATTGTTGTTTTTATTATCAAAGGTCAACTATTTCAACTAACATTTTTATTATATAAGTTGACTTCATTTGGTTGTAAAAAACCAGAACCCAGCCCGCACCACTTAAGCAAAAAGGAGAAAACCATGATAGTGGCTGAAAACGACCAACAGAAGAGAAGAAAGTGGTGCAGGTGGATTCATGGGCAGCAGGAACTTTGTACTTGAACATCCTCCGCTTTCTCTATGTTCTTCCTATATGTTTCTTTGTACTATTCCCATCTCACAGTGTCTGCCATCAGGACAAAATAGACTATTTTTCCAAATGCCAACCTGAAAAAGCTCAGAGAAGAACTCATCAGCAGTAAGATAGGAACCAGTCACGTGTGGCAGCTTCTGTTATGGCCATGTAATGGAGAGGAAGACGGGGGTGAGACCCCGGAGAAGACACGGCAGACCCTGGGAAGACGGCACTGTCAGTGTCTATTGCTATGCATAGAGGTAAAACTACTGGTGTTTTCAAGTTCTGGTGCATTTAGATGTTTGGGATGCAGGAAAACAAAATCAGAATTCTTGGCAATTTCCAAAATTATGAATTATTCTTCGTATATGTCTGACATTCTTTATATTCATAAAACTCATGATTATGGCTGTTGAGAAATATTTGATTAATAAGTAAGAAATATTAAGTTTAGAAATATTGTATTTACTGAAAGATATAGCCAATCTTGAATATTTGAACACTGGAAAATGTTAATGAACATTATTTGGAGTATTCAAATTATGTAATATTATATTTATATCTCCTAGTAAGGTTAATGTCACTATGCCAAATCATATGTCTAAACTGCCAGTCCAAGACCTATTTGGTTTCTCAAACTTGATGATCACTGGCAAACATGTTAGAGGATTTGTACAATGTATATTTGTGATGTATATTGTGTGTTTAAGCTCTGAACACAACCATGTGGCAACAGCTGCAAGTGAGAGTAACTATCAGTTACTCTCCTGTCCTGTCCTGGTGCCCAGAAATGTTGGCCTTAACCTTTGATTTCATGTGTCTGCTTTTATTTTTCTTGCTTTTGACTTGACATCTGTGGATTCCTTAGAACCAGTAAGTTACTAGATTGATTGCTAAGGTTTAATCTTTGCAGGAAAATTGTAATTTTTTCCCTAGCTTTCAATTTACCAACTGATTTTTCTTAGAATTTGGGCTTTGGAAAATGATTTCTCATGAAATTCTGGGAAGGGATTTCTACCTGAAAATAGTGTTATTTATATATAATTTCTAGACAGAAGTGTTTCAAGTTGTAAATGGCTCATTCACCACTGTGAAAACTCTTGAAAAGGCCCTTTGTAGGCATAGAGGCTTTATAAACTGGCCCATGTGGTTATTCTTCTTTCCCCTAGAATAGAGACCAGAATTAATATTTTATGACCCTTCTCCCTAAAAAGGACTTCTAAAAGACTCTGACTGTCCCTTCTCAAATGATTTATATCATAATGCCTCAAAGTAAGGAAACTTGTCATGCTCTGTGAATTTCCTAGGTCAACTTGTCCAGACATTATGCTCACAGTTTTAACACTGGTCTTAAAGAACAATACCAGTTGGAGGGGAACCTTTCCCTCAGTTTCATAAAATAGTTAAGAAAATTAGTATAGTCACCCATTCCTGTACCACTGGTAGTTATAAAAGGGACTGAAATGTCTTTTCCTTTGAAGTGGATGTTGCCAGGCTTGACTGTGGATAGTAAACAGATTCTCCTGGGGTTGACCATTATCTCAGGGAATCCTAAATGCTGCAGAATGTAAAAAAAAAAAAAAAAAGAAAGAAAAGGATAATCCCAGTAGCTGAGGAATGAAAGGGTAGCAGCATGGAGAATATTTGGATTTGGGGAGCTTTTCATGACAACTACAAATGAAGGAGATGAAGTGGCAAGTCACTGATGACACAGTGATGGTCCCAACAGTCCACTTGTGTGTCCACCAAACTCAGGTATGGGTATTGGCTAATCCTTTAGGGATTAAGCACTGTAACATGGGAAAGATGAAAAAGGAATCGAAGTCAGGGACCTGGCAACCAAACATTCTGGAGATATTTGCTGGATGGAAGTCAAGTGCCTTGCCTTTGAGGTCCTTCACAATATAAGAAGAATAGAACTAGAATGATGAACCAAGGAAAAATGGGAAAACTCTTAAAATCTCAGCTAAAGGAAAATAAACATAGGATAAATTTACGACAGCAATGTCGCAACTCATCATAACCTTACTACCCTCCACTCTCAGTTAGTGCAAAACTTTTAAAGAAACAACAAAAACACCAGACAATAAACTGACATCTGTGGCATCTATTCATAATTTAACATTCTCTCTGCCTTCTCTTTATTGCATCAAAAATAGTATCCAGTGAAAAATATAGTTAAAATGCTCCATTTTAAATGCCGAAATGGCTCAAATAATGAATAAAATGTGTCTGCTTTTTAGACTTTTTAATAAGGTAAAATAGAAACAAAATGAAGGTTTTGTATCCAAAAAAATTAAATAAGGCAGAGTAACTAAATGTCTACACATTCTGGTTAATTGAAACTGCTTTACATCTGGGTACCAGTGGGACCTTGGAGTAATCATGTCACAGGAACTTGTAAACCTTCTAGATTTGCAGGAGGTGATGAAGATTACCAAGATGTGACTTTTATGATACAGTAAACAATTCTTCTAAAACCTAGCCTTCCAACTAACACAGCCCTCTACCAAGCTCCTCAGGGTCTCTGGGAATTTCCATTTGAACCAAGCAGTTAGCAGTCAGTTGAGTGCTTTGGGGAATTTCCACTCTGGGGTTCTGATATCCGATTTCTTCCTTCTATTGCATCCTCTAGGGTACTCTCAAGTGTGATTAGGGTTATTTGAGCCTTTTTGTTGGACTTATCTCCCCATTCTATCTGTCTCAGCCCCAAAGCTGCTCTGGTAGATAGTTTGGTAACACAGGCTTAGGGTTGCAGCAGTAAGAGAAAAGCCTATCTGAAAGTCTATAGAAAACTCTGGGTGGTCACCAGCACAGCAGCCCCCATCCTCTCTTTAGCACCACATGCACACCTGTTGCAAACAGGCAGCTCCAGTGCAATCAGTAAGGAGCTTTTGGAGAGGGCTGGAAGACTGGAATAATTCTCATTCTGAACCCAGATTGAAATCGGAAACCCAGACAAACTCTGAAGTGATTTTTAAAAGCAAATATAAGAAATTCTATAAAGCAAATATAAATGGGTAAAATAAATAAAGTAAAGAAGAAAAGGAGGGAGGGAGGAAAATGGAAAAAAGGAAGAAATTAAGGAAAGAAGGAAGGAATAAAATAAAAGAATTTATTCTCTGGGCTACAGTTACAAAGCTAATTATGGAAGAAATAAAATCTAAAAATGATAACTAGATATAGTTTCCTTCCTTAGGAGAGTAATTAATGCCTCTCCAGAGGACATCCTTAGCTATTTTTTAAGAGTTGTTATTTAAATAGTAAGATTATTACTATCATCAACATAACTTTGAAAATGATGTTGGTAGTGAAGGAACTATGTTAGGCGAACAACAGAAAAATGTTGTTTCTATTTTCTAATATGGAAACTTAGTGACTTATAAAATATGATTATAATGCTATATTTAAATTCTACATCTCGCTATAGGATTTTTTCTATGGGGAAAGATTACCCGGAGAGGTACATTTATTTCTGAAGTAGGAAGAACATCTATTTTCAACGGAAGAAATTCCTTGCTCCTTTACATATAAACTGAGTTATCCTGTCTGGATATTTGAATCCTTGAGTCTCTTCTGACACCCCGTGTCTTGCATTACAGCAATTAATATTAGTATATCACCACGTAGTTGCCTTGTACTCACTTTAGCTACTCCTGCACCTCCATTCTCACCTTCACTCCCCCTCTTTGCCTAACCCAACTCTTACACTCCTACCTATAAAAGCCGTCACTACTCCCAGAAACAATAACTATTACTAATCCTTATTCTTAAAACAAACAAGAAAAAGAAGCTGCATTGATAAAATAACAGATGGAAAATATAGGTACAGATCAACTTCCTGCGTTCTACTCTTCCCCGTTTATTAAGACTAGAATTTCTGAAAAAGAATCAGAAGTCCAGACACTTCCTTTCATTGTTGCAGCTAAGATAAAAGTCAGCAGAGCAGGTCTGCTTCTCTGCCCGCCAACCACTCTTTTACTCCAAGATAATAAATTGTTTTAAATAGTTTGAAAGTACCATTGCTTTGGTTCTTATGATATGCTGTTTCTGTGATTGCTTTCTATTTATACATCTAGTCCAACAATTCTCAGAACTATTGATGTGTAAAGCTTAAACCAATTGCAGCAATTCTGAGCAAAACTGAGAGCTCTCTCGGTATTCTTTTATTAGGAAAGTCTGAAAGGCAAAGAACTGGGTAAGAAGAAGGCATTACTCATTTCTGAGTAGGCACATACTTCATCATCTGAATGAGTAAGAGCTATTTCCCCCCCATGACTCTTCCTACATGTTATTTGAATTCCATGATGAACATTCTTTAAGGTTTTTTTTTCAGTGGGGCATGGCTTTGCTCTTACCTGCATTTGCTGTCTTACTCAGCCATTTGAGTATCCAACATGTGTGATTTTGGCCAGACCAACGAGTTTGAAGAATGGCCCAAATTGAGGTTCCAAACTGCTTGCTTTAGCACCACAGGAGGTTATGATTTAAAAGGCAGATTCATCAGGCTAGCCCAAGCTAACTCAAAGCAATTTTGAAGAATGGCCCAGTGATTCTTACATGCAGATAAATTTAAAAACCACAGCTTTGGTGTGCAAATGTGAGAAATATGACAAAAATAGTCTTTATTTTAGACTATAAAGCTCAAATCTAAGACTGAGTTCATGGCATTGATCTCATAGGTTGACTAAGCTTATAAACGTTTACACCAATGCTTATCCCTGGAAGTGACAAGGACTCACTTTGTCTCACAAAGGCTAATCCCTCTGCAGTAAAGTGAGAAAAAGAAAACAAAGAAAAAAATTGTTTACAAAGAGTAAAATGCATCCACATTTTCTAATAGAAATAATATGACATGTGTAAACATAATACTTTAGAGGGCAGGAGCAAGGCTCATATTTCCACTATTGTGATGGACTTTTCCTCTGGGAGCAAATCTCTGAGGAAAGAAGTTCTAGTTTCCTGACTTAGATGATATAGAAAAGTCATAAAGACAAATTTGCATTTGTAGTGGGGAAAAATGTTCTTTTTTCATATTTTTTTTTCCACCATCAGTGATGGTGTATTTTTGTGATATCTTCAGTTTAAATCTCATGTGGCTTAAGTAAACATTCTTGGTTTTTTAATCTGTCAAGATGCTATTAAGTAAATTCAGTCTCTTTAGAAATAATCATTGTTTCCTGGCCCTGGGTTTGGAAGGATTTGCAGAGAAGATGACAGAAACTTGGATCGGGATCACACTTGGCATTGTCAAGACAGGATTCATTGTAGATGTATAGAGCACAGCTCAGCTCCAGCAGGGGAGGGACTGTTCTTTAGAATCCTGTAGTGAATGTGTGGATGTCAATAAACCATGGTGAGAAAACATACATCACTCCATTGAGTAAACAGACACATTCTTCCTGAGTAGAGAACAGGTTGTGGGATCACTTGATCTGTGTAACAACAGACTAACACTAGCATGTTCTTAAAACTCTCAAATTTCAGAGGAATGTGCAAAAATACATGTCTTTTGATGAAGTATGTCACATTTGCTACTGATGAAAGATGGTAGCACGTGACGTTTTCCCATTAAGTGTTGGTGTTCTTGGGTTATTGCAGCATGCCCCTCCATTCATTTACACAAATGTTCTTGTTTGTAGCTGGGTATTACTGACTAAACAAAAGCCTTTATATTTGCATGGTGTTTACTAAAAGAGTTCAATAGAAATGTGACTGATAAAAGGAATATCATAACCATTGCTCTCTGAATGGTTTTAACAGCTCCATTGTTTTTCTAGCCTTATAAAGTTATATCATCCCTAACCCATAGCTCTTTACCTCTTTATAATTAGCCAAGAATTTTCCAAATCAGAAGATCTAGAAGTGCTCCTTTATCATTTCCATGCCAGTGACACAAGTGAATAATAGTTTTGTACAGCTTTTCTGTTTATGAGTCATTGCCTCAAGGAGCATGAAATAATTTTTCAGTTTTTAAATTATTTAAACCTTTGTTACTCTCCTCTTCATTAGTGTCCATTGTGTTTCAAAACTCATTTGTATGTATTTATTAATGGCAGAAGTATTAAAGGAAACCATAGAAACCTCTGGAGGAGAAGCAGTTCTATTTCTTTTGAAAAATCAAGTAATTCACTTCTTTTTCAGTCAAATCAAAAGCTTTAACTGTAATGGTTTAAAATGATCATTTAGTAACATTTTTCTGAGTTTATTAATCTCTTTGAACTGCAACCTCTACATAGAGTCAGCCAACTCCCCAAAAAGAATTCATCTAATTAATCAAAGTATATTTCAGCAAGTTTCCAAATCATATATATTTTGAATTTTGTGCTCTACTCAATAGATGGATTTCTGGAATGTTACATTAAAATCCAATTTTTGGAAAGAAGCTTCCACTTTTCCATCACAGTTATAACTGGACTGATTTTGCTGTTGTTGTTTTGACTTAGGTTTTTAAAATGTTGACATTTAGTTTTTTTTTTTTTTTTTCAGTTTTTGGCTGGGGCTGGGTTTGAACCTGCCACCTCCGGCATATGGGGCCAGCACCCTACTCCATTGAGCTACAGGCGCTGCCCCGACATTTAGATTTTATCCTTCAGTTTTATCTTAAACCTAACACTCGATTGCATGATCTATACCTCCTTGCCCCTTATGATATGGTCTATGGACAAGCAGGATCTGGGACCTGGTGAGGAATGCAGAATCTCAGGCCCAACCCAGACCTACTAAATCAGAATCTGCATTTTAACAAGATTTCCTAAGTGACTCTGGTTCATGTTAAATTTGAGAGGCTTTATTCTGATCTAGTATTTCCATTTTATGGTAGCATTTCCAAATTAAATGAATTCAGTGGCTCAGTTTTTTAAATTAAGATATTTTAAAACAATAATGTAATAATCTGAAGATAGTGAATCTCCAAGACAGAAGACAGCTTAATAATGGATTCTACTGCTGAGCATCCTCCTGGCAGCTTGATCTATGCTTACTGTTTTTAAGTGCTATAGTCTTCACATGGTGTAGCCCTGGTGCTAAACTGGAACTAGAGACATGATTAAAATATGCATGGTAAGAAAGCTTATGATCAAGAAGGGGAGTATATTATAATGTAAATTTATATATTATAATGTATTATACAAATAATAATTTGTATAATAATTTGTAATATACAAATAATATAATATATATAATGTATATAATACATTATTATAAGGGGAGTATATTATAATTTTATAATGTAAATATAATACATTAATATAAGGGGAGTATATTTACATCATAATAATTCAAAGGCTTGGATATATTTTCTCTGAACAAGCAAAGACTCAGCAATGAGCTATGGTCCTCAAAGGTTTGAAGGAGAGGCTGATAAAAATCCTTTTATTTTTGGAGTTTATGCTGAGCTGTCCATTCTTGTTGCTAACACTTCATGCCAGGTGGCCATATCTCTCTTCTGGGCCACTGCAGCCACCTCCATGGTGGTCTCTCTGACTCCCTTTATACTCCCCTTATATTAATGTATTATATTTACATTACAATATTATAATATACTCCCTTATAATAATGTATTTTATACATTATATATATTATAATGTATTATTATGCAAACACAACATACCCCATAAAGTGGTAAAAATATAATACATTATTAAAAATAGAGGTATAGAAGTTGGACAGAAGGACTGATTAATTGTGTGGGTAAAAGGTGGGGCAGAGGACAGAAAAGGAAGGCTTCCTAGAGAGGATGACTCAATTTTAAGCATTTCACCCCATGGGCAAATCAGAGGATGTTCTAGGTAGCCATATGTAAAGACAGTGAGACAGACAAGCATCTCCAAGTAAATTCACATGGTTTGGTTTTGCTGAATATGAGGTACATGTAGATGTGGGAGGTAGCCTGTGGGAGTAGATCCGTGGAAATCATAGGAAATGAGGCTGAATAATAGACACAAATAGCCTTGTGTGCCAATGAGCGTGATTTTGTCAAAGGTGGCCTAAAGAATATTGAACAGAAGAAGAGCATGGCCAGCATTGTGTTTTTTAAAGGCTATTTTGTGTGCAGTGTACAGAATGGACTGGAAGCCAGGTAGGGCAAGAGCAGAGTCAGACCACCATGGAGGTGGCTGCAGTGGCCTAGATGAGAGATAATGGCTGCCTGGCACGATGTGTTAGTAGCAAGAATGAACAGCTCAGCATAAAATCCAAAAATAAAAAGGAAGAATTCCTTTTATGATCAAATAAGTTGACTGTTATGCTATCAGCCTCTCCTTCAAACCTTTGAGGACTGTAGCTTATTGCTGAGTCTTTGTTTATTCAGAGCAAATATATCTAGGCCTTTGAATTATTGCCCATGTGACATGATTTTGCATTCTTCTGAAAGTACTTCAGTGTATTTATGTCCTTTGTATGATGTAATGTCAAGAGTTGAAGAAAAGATAGAGTTAAATAAGGAAAAATAATGTAACAATTACTGGGTATGTAAACATGCCAAGTGAACCACAAATACTGGTTCATCATTTAGTTTTAACAACCCCACAAACTAAGGGTTATTATCTATTTTTACAGATGAAAATAATAAGGCTCCAGAGGTTAAGAATCTTACCTTTTGATTATCAGCTACTAGTACTAGAATCTGAATTGACACCCAAAGAGCTGTGTTTCATGTATTAAACTTCTAGCACTATGAGGATGCATACAGCAGTTTCAAGTACCACTTCTCTGTGGTTGTTATAACAACAATATTGTCTTCTTTGGCTATTTACCTTGCCTATTTGACATATTTCCAAGAATTAGAGAGCAAATAGAAATGAAGCCTGAGCAGCCAGGTAAGTGCCATAAAGTCCGACTTCTCTTAATACAAGAAGGGATATCCCTTATAGAGCTTATTTGCTTTGTTTGCACACAGTTCTCCTAAGCTTGGCCATATGCTTTTGCAGCCCACGGACAATTAGAAACTGCAAGTTGAGAATGAGTAGGAAGCAAGTGAGATCTAATAGCTGACAAGCTGACATCAAGGAATGAGACAGAAAAATGTAGAGCCATCGATATAAAAAATCAACCTACAGATTCAATGCAATTCCTATCAAAATATCAGCAACATTTTTTACTGAATTAGAAAAGACAATCCTAAAATTTATAAAGATCCCCCCCCCCAAAAAAAAAAAAAACAGAGCCAAAGTAGCCAAACCAATCCAAAGCAAAAAAGAAAAAAGATGGAGTCAGCACATTACCTGACTTCAAATTATACTACCAGGCTTAAGTAACCAAAATATGGTACTGGTATAAAAATATACATATAGATCAGTGGAACAGAATAGAGAACCTAGAAATAAAGCCACATACCTGCAGTCAACTGATCCTTGAAAAAGTCAACACAAACATACACTGGGCAAAAGGATATCCTATTCAAAAACACTGGTAGGAAAATTGGATCACTATATGCAGAAGAAAGAAACTAGACCCCTACTTCTCATCATATACAAAAATCAACACAAGTTGGATTAAAGACTTGAATTTAAGACATGAAACTAGAAAAATACTAGGAGAAAACCTAAGACAAACTTCTGGACATTGACCTAGGTAAAGAATTCATGACTAAAACCTCAAAAGCAAATGCAACAACAACAAAAAGAATAGACAAATGAGACTTTAAAAAGCTTCCACAAAACAAAGGAAATAATCAACAAAGGGACTAGATGACTTTCAGAATGGGAGAAAACATTTGCAAACTATGCGTCTGACAAAGGACTAATATTTAGAATCTACAAAGAACTCAAAAAACTCAACAATAAACCCTCCCAAAACCCCATCAAAAAGTGGGCAAAGGATATGAACAGACATTTTCCAAAAGAAGCAAACATATGAAATAGCCAGCAAACATATGAAAAAGTGCTCAACATCACTCAACACCAGAGAAATGCAAATTAAAGCCAAAAATGGCCATTATACCTGTCAGAATGGCTTTTATTAAAAAGTCAAATAATAGATGATGGGAAAGATGTAGAGAAAAGAGAACACTTACACATTGCCAGAGGGTGGAAGTAAATTAGTACAACCTCTTTGGAAAGTAGTAAGGAGATTTCTCAATGAACAAAAGATGAAACTAATATTCAATCCAATAGTATTATCACTGGGTATCGACCCAAAGGAAAAGAAATCATATTATGTCCAAAAGATACACATACATATAACAAAAATATATATTACAGCACTATTCACAATAGAAAAGATATTGAATCTACTTAAGTGTCCATCAATGGATGACTCATAGAGAAAGTGATGTACACACACACGGGAATACAACTCAGCCATAAAAAGAATAAAATCATTCTCTAAAATTACATCTCTTCTAGCAACAGTGATGGAACTGGAGGCCATCGTCTTCATTGAAATGACCAAAGCCGGAAAGTCACAGGTTCTCACTTTCAAGTGGGAGCTAAGTAATTTGAACACAGGGCCATAGGGTGTGAAATAATAGACAAGAGAGACTCGAAAGTGTATATATAGGTGATGATTATACTAAAATCCTAGACTTCACCAACACAGAATGTATCTGTAAAAAATTGCACTTGTACCCCTGAAATTTACATGCACAAAAGTCAAGAAGCCTAGGCAATAGCTTTGGTCATTACAGAGAGAGGCAGAGAGTTTCATAGACTTTTATAATCCCCGATAGCATAACTATATTATAGCACAAATTATAGACACAAAGTACAAAGACAATATAATAACCTGAGCCAGAGGGTCATTTTTGCCTCTGCTCAGCTCTTATAGGAATAAAGCATGCATCCTTCTGTATGACAATGTACATCTCTTTTCTGATTAGAAGTCTCTAGTAATTGTAAAAGATTTTTATCCTCTACCAACCAATATCTTTCTTACTAATTTCGGCCAATTGAGCAGGGTTCATTGCTTTTTAACTTTTTTTACATTGTAATTGTCCAGATATGAGGACACAAGCTAGTAATGGTAATCAGAAACTCTAGAAACGGAGTAATCAGAAATCCCCGAACACAGAGTCTTCAAATGGCATCTTCTCTTCTTCTCCCACTTCCTTTCAAGCTTGCTCAGAGGTGAAGCTTAGCCCCCTGATGTGCCAGGCCCATTACATTTCTGCTCAATCTCAGGCAATACAACTTTCTCCAATGAACTTGGTTCACAATTCCTCTTTCCTCATCCAACAATCTAGCTCTTTTAAATTCTCAGTAAAGGGCCATGTATCCTATAATTAATCCTCAATATTTGCTTTGAAAATTTGTTAATTGTTCTTATAGTTAACTTTTCAATCTCAAAAACTACAGTTCGTTTTCTCTATATAACAACCATACCATTTCTACCTAAAACAGTGTTTGAATATTCACCATTGTCAAGCACCCTTTTCATTTTCAAATCAGGTAGTATCACACATGGCAACTGACTATCCCAGAGTTCATAGGGAGGCACATCTGTCCCTACTTCTAACTTCCATGAATGCTCCTGGTGGTTGAGTGATAAGAAAAAAAAAAAAAAAAATCAAAAAAAGGAGTCAGTAAGTGTAGAGTCTTTAGCTTAATTACTTGGAAAATCAAGATACCAATAGTTGAAAATCAAAAAATTAAGAGCAAGAGAGTGAAGACAGAGCCATTTTGAGTTTGACTCCTAAATGGAAATGTTCAGTAGATAGTAAGCAAGTTGAAAATAAGAACATTTGAACCTAGAAAGGGGGAGAGATTTGGAGATCATCATTGTAAAGAAACTATCTGAAGTTTTGGTAAGAGGGGCTATCTGCAGATAGAGCTTAGGGGGAGAAGGTAGGAAGTTCAGGCCTAAAGATGATGAAGTATGGTCCAGATTCTAAGAGAATACAATAGATTTCTCCAACATTGTTTGTTACCTACATGGTCAAAAATATTTCTAACACTGGACTGCCACCTTGTCTGAAGTTTCCATCAACTTCATTTATTGGGATTCTCCCAAGACAGAGGCATACATGATGCCACCTAAGAGGGGGTCACATATTAGTTGGCTGATATATCTTAACATATTTACCTAATTGATAAGTTATTACCACTTGCTGTCTCCTGAGCCAGAATCACAAGGGAATGAATGGGACATGAAATTTGATGCCCATGAAGAACTAGAAGTGAAACCTGATCAATTGGTAGAAAACAGGCCTTGGCAGTCAGAGACTGGGTGGTTAGTGTAGGGGAGTGTTTTGCAAAACATGATAGGGAGACTCCAGAGTTTATTGCTTTGGGGAAATAATGTATATTCAAAATGAGTTTATTGTTTGGTTGAGTAATCCTCCTCTATTCAATGATTTTGTAAAAAAATTATGTATCCTAGTTAAAACAACTTTAATTTTATGTTTGCTCTTTTAAAATTAGATTACTTATTCTATAATATGCTCTTTTAAAATTAAATTACTTATTCTATAATATTGTATATTATCTGTAGTCAAAGGTGTGGAAATAGTTATTTTATAAGAAAGCTTAAAGAAATGATATAATGGAAGCTTGTTTTAAATAACATCTATAAATCTTTTGCATTTTCCTTTTTCAAAAAAATTATATACCGTATATACTCGATGATATATACAGTATTTTACTGGAAGCTGGTATCAAACATCTAAATTTCCAAATATAATCACCCACAATAATTTTTGCTTCTTGTCTTAAATCCCACATATACATAAGATGACCAGGTTAATAACTGAATAGCTAAAGAGATATTCCAACTATTCCTTTAAGCTTTCTTATAAAATAATTGGTTTAAATGCTTATAAGCTATCATCTCAACTATATAAGCAGACTAGTAATATATAAATCTTTGTATTGGACATAGTAATCAGTTCTGAAAAGTCTTTATTCAGACCTGTTATATCTTTTAAGAAAAACATGTTCAGTAGCATAATTTTTAGTGGAAACTTTTTAGTATTACACAAGCTCTATAAATTGGTAGCATTTGGTAGTTTTGATATTGCCTGAAATTGCAAAGATGGAAATCAGAATTCCAAAGACTGTTTAGAAGGGTGTGGGGATGGAAATCAGAATCCCAAGGACTGTTTAGAAGGGTTGTATACATTATCAGAATTCATGATAATGTATACAAACTCGGCTTTAAATAGCCACATTTCTAATTTTCCCCAAGTTAATCATTCCCAAATACCACAGTCTCGGTTAAAAACCTATCTAGTATAAAGGTTGAGTTATCCAACATAGTCAACTGAAACTCTTAGCCAATAATTGAAAAATAATTAGGTATTAATAATAATATCCACAATGAAAATTTTCAGGATAAAAATCTTAACCACAATTTCTTTTTCTTTTCTTCTCTCTCTCTCTTTTTTTTTTTTTTTTTCTGAGACTGAGTCTCCCTCTGTAGGCCCAGGTTAGAGTGCCATGGTGCCTAGCTCCCAGAAACCTCAAACTCCTTGACTCAAGTGATCCTCCTGCCTCAGACTACCAAGTAGCTAAGATTATAGGTACAAGCCACAATACTTGGCTAATTTTTTCTATTTTAGTAGAGTCAAGGTCTCACTCTTGCTTAGGCTAGTCTTGAACTCCTGAGCTCAAGCAATCCTCCCATTTCAGCCTCCCAGAGTGCTATGATTACAGAAAAGAGTCACTGTGCCTGGCCCTAACCTACAATTTTTATTATATCCACTATATGGTTGAAGTTTTAAAAAAAGTTTTAGTGTAACATATTATATCATTTAAGTTAACAGAAGGTGTCTGTGATAATAGGTCATATTATCTCCATGTTAAAGATGCAACAAATGGTGTCCATAGAATTTGAAAGTAATTGTCCAAGGAACTAGGTAGTATTGTGTTCTTCTAAGTCCCAGGAGCACCTAAATTCCAGAATTTTATAATTTACTCATTTTGGAGAGCTGCTAATCCATATCTGATAAAATAGAGCGCTTAATTTCCAACCATGTTAGATAAGAGTATTTCTTTATATTTATGTATACTGGTTGTCCCTTCTCTACAAATGTAATACTACCATGGTCAATAGAATACATACTGCAAGTTATTTTTTCCAGGGTTAATGATGGTATTGGGTGCAGTTTTCCATCCAGTGTCTAGCCTTCCATGGGTCAGAGCTGTCTAGTGACTAATAGACTTCTTAAGTTGGAAGTCCTGAGCTGATATTGGCACTGGTGGCTATGGCTTGGAATAACTACCAAATTGATTCCAGGATCTAACACATACACACATTAATAAAAAGATTTAGAGTTTATAATACAGAATTGGGATATATTTAGGAAGTAAAATCAGTAAAATTAAACATTTGCTTCTTAGGATACCATTTCCTTACTATATCTCAAATCCTTCTATTCCTCCCTGTTTTCACAGCTGCAACCCTGATTCCATTCATCATAATCTTCTGCCTGGAAGTGGCCTCTTTCCTTCCAGTCTTTTCCCAACCCCTCCAGTCCATTCTCCCCAGTGGAGAGAATGCTAGAGTGCTTTTAAAATGCAAATCAGTATTATTATGCCTAACATCTTTCATGGGCTGCGCACCATAGGACCTGTCAGTTTTGAGCCCTGCTATCTCTCCGTTTTGCTTCATCTTTGAGTTTTCCTTACTTTGATTTATTTGCTTAAGCCACACTGGCTCTTTCTCATTTACTAAGGTCCAACCAACTTCAGAATCTTGGAGCATGTTGTTGCCTGAGTTGAAACACTTTTCTTCTCTCTCCTACCTGGCCAATAACTATGGATTCTTTATATGTTGGTTTAGAGCAACTGTCCTTGTTTCCCAGAGAAGACTGTCCTCTGCAGCCCTCCAATCATATACTCTTACAACATCTTGTCTCTTGCATAACTGGAAAAGTAAACAGTGGCTGATTGCTATTTATTAAAGTCTATCTCTTACATGTATTTGTTATGTTCATGTAAGAATCAGAGAGTAGTCTCCTGAGTCTGTCTTATTCACCACTGTTTCCTCATCCACTTGGCCTAGGGCTTGACTTTTATAAGTATACATTACATTTTTTTTTAAATGTTGCTTTTTTGGTTTAAAATACTGAGATTTTTCACCCTGGAGTTATATAAGATATATTGGAAATGACTATAAGCTGTCATGAGATTAAATATTTTGATATCAAGGACTTGGCCCCATGAACTCAGATTCTCATCACTAAGGCTAATAGGCCACTGTCAACTTGACTCCCTTTACTCTGTATTTGATTATCCACTAATAATCTCACTTGGTCGTAGTTAAATGATGGAGCTAAAAGTCTTAGAAATGGAAGATCTTGAAGAAAACCAGGAAAATGGCAGCCAAACTCATGCCAGTAAGATAAAGATGGTATAAAACACTGAGAGATAATATCAGGTAGGGGCTAAAAAGGAAAAAAAACAAGTAAGGGAAAATTGATGTTTTTTGAAAAAGAAGTTTAACATTTCATGATGGATGATAAAATTTAAAAAACTGATAAAAAGTCCATTGAATAGATTCCAAGAGTAGGGATGAGTCAGCAAGTTTAGACTGAAAGAGGTTACTGAGAAAATTCAGCATTTTTTTTCCTTCTGTTTTGTTCTCTTCCTTCCTTCCTTTCACAATTAATATACTACTCATGAGAGTGGAATTGTTACAACCACTGCGACAAAGGTCAAAGCACGGGCAATGTTTATGGAGAAACAAGAATTTCGATTAAGTAATTTGCTGGTAACACCTTCCAGTAAGTAAATGTGAGAATAATAAGGAGTGTTTGTCATTACAGTGAGTTTTTAATCAAATCCATTCACTAAAAAGGCTGAAAATAATTTGCAAAGTGCTTTGTGATAATGAAAGACTATATAAACACAGTCTTACCCTAGCAACTGAAATTATAAGATTATTTGTTTTAGGGAATTCAAACTCTGGCATTTTATTTCTCTTGACTGGTTTGAATAAATTTTTTTTATGACTCTGTTCACTTGAATTAAATGATCCTATATTTATATACACCGATTAACTGTTATTATTAGCAATAACTTCATTTTAGCTTTTGCATTTCATTAAAAAAATTTTCAAGATTAAAAAAAGTAATATTTTGTGAATCACATCTGGAGTACAGGACATGGGTGAGCTTTAAGCCTGTGTTTTGCTCTTGAAATTAGTCTGCTCAAAAACATACGCAGAAACGCAATATTCCTGAAGACACTAACTGTGCTTTTCTTTTTTCTCCAAGGGTGTTAAAAAGGACAAGCTATCTACTTGGTAAAAAGGGGAGGGCGACCTACAGAGAGAGAAAAAGAGAGAGACAGAAAAACAAATATTAATGAAGATTTCTAACAGAGTGATTGAATTTAATTTCTTTCTATAACGAGAGGAAGAGCATCTTCATCAAAACTCACGATTCAGTTTTCTTTTGTGTAATTTATTTATTAGGGGCAACTTACTGAGCCAGAGGTTCCTAAGGTTCAGAGAAACCATGAACCCAGGCTGAAGTTGGGTCTATGAGTTACTACACGCAAGCCTACGGATAACTGGCCTCAAGTCCATGGGAAGTTTATCTGCTGCTTTGTAATATGAAAACAGAATCAAACTTTTATTTGATAGCTTCAACTACAACATAATTAACAGAATTAGAAATCCTATGTTCATATTGCTTGAGATTTTAAATTGGCCACCATGATGTTTTAAGAAGGGCCCATATTTAGGGAAGAAATATGTCTCATGACTTCCCTGAGAGGAAAGCATTAGAGAGCTTTAATCCTATCTCTTATTTTTTGATAAGGAATACATCATGAAGTCCCTGTTTCCTGATTTTATTTTAAGGGAATTAAACTGGAACATCAAATTACATCATTGATTATATTCAGTGCAAATTGAAATTACTATTTGATATGATCCTGGTAGCAGAACACACGAATAGGATCAGCTACTCATAACTTTACTGGTTGCCAGGCTCTGGTAGAGTATAGATTAGCTGATTAACTGACACCTAACACACACACACATGCGCGTACACTTCTTTTCCTCCTAAAAATGTCAGATGAACAGTGGGTTTAAAGACTGGCACTAGCTCTTGCTATGTGCTGGGTGCTGAGCACTTGTAAAATTTAACCCATGTAACCAATCTATTGGTGCCAAGTTTCCACTCCCACAGAGTCCAAGTCAATTGGGCTAGAACAGCACCTCAACAGTCCTGTTTTTTAAAAGGTTACCAGGTAATTATAATGTGAGCCTCAGGTTGAAAAATTATAATGTGAGCCTCAGGTTGATAAATGCTATTTTTTTCAGTCCTTTACACAACATAAATAAATAGGCTTTGCCACTGTGATTTTGCATATCAAGAAACTAGTAGTCAGTCTAAAGCTAAGATGTGAGCCCATGTCTTTAGGATTGTTAAGTCTATGATTTCCCCACCAATTCATATGTTTTAAGACTTTTGGTGAAACTAGAGAATTTCTATGGAAAGATACAACATAACTATTAAGAGGGAAACGGAAGAGAAAATTCAATTATAGCAGTTAGACTAAAAATAGAAGATTTATTTAAGCTTTGGAATGAAAAAATAGTCCTAGCATATTCACTGAAGTTTCATAGGTTTGCCAAAATAGAGAGCTTAATGAAACTTACTTGGTTATATAATGTCACGTTGATAAAGCTGGTACTGAAATATAACGCCCCACCCAGCCCCTCTGCCCCGTACGTGAAATTTGGAAATGGGGCACAAAAAGATGGCATTTCAGAGATCTATATTCCACACACATTTTAGCATTATAGAAAACAAGATTTTCTTTCTTTTCTTTTATTTTTTTTTTTCTTTCTTTTTTTTTTGTGTGTGTTTGAGACAGTCTCACTATGTCACCCTTGGTAGAGTGTTGTGCCTTCCCAGCTCACAGCAACCTCAAACTCTTGGGCTTAAGTGGTTCTCTTGCCTGAGCCTCCCAGGTAGCTGGAACTACAAGTGCCCGCTATACTGCCCAGTGATTGTTTTTGTTGTTGTATTTGTCACATTGTTTAGCAGGCCTGGGCTAGGTTTGAGCCCACCAGCCCTGGTGTATGTGGCTGGCACCCTGACCACAGAGCTCCAGGTGACAAGCCAGAAAACAAGATTTCAAATCATTTTTTTCTGACATTCAATCTCTTTGATGAACAATGAATGACTTTAACTGCTATATATCTATCATTACTACTATTGTTGGGTATTTTCTTTGAATATCTCTGCTCCTCGTTTGTGTAGGAGAGAAGTTGTTATTGAATAGGCAAAATATTATCATGAGCATCTTGATAATGTACCCTCAAAAATGTGAGTAATTAACCAAACGTACAAATCTAAATCTGGACTTGAGATAGGTCAGTTTCATCTAAGCTCAAGTACTACTTGCCTTTCCCTTCCTCCCATTTTCATTTGCTCTCTTTGGCAGAGCCACCAGCGGCAGATGTAGTAAGAATGTGTAGGGCCGCCAAGATGCTTAATCAAGTCCTTGTGATTGTTGTGGCTGTCGCCTCAAATTTGGGATTCAGGAACATGACCTTTATTAACTCATCCACAGATGATCAGGTTGTTGAGGAAAAGGAATGGCTTGTATTGACAAAACTTACAAGCAATCAATTTACAAATCTTGATGCCAACTTGTTAAATTACAATGGAAAAAATTCCTGGCCCCAGAACAGTTTGCTCACTGGAGTTGTATTCTTTTTCTTGTTTGTTTATTCTGTCAATAGTAAAGTATTGAATGCCTATTTCTAGTCAGATACTTTTTCCATTGGGTTGGTCTTCTCAGGGTAACTGATTTAAACTAGAAATGATTTTGGTTCATTGGTTTCAAAGAATAGAAACTCCCTCAGGCTTGTTAGAGTTAAAGAAGGTTTATGGAAAAATAATAGATACCTCCAGAAATAAAGTATAGGGAGTATAACCAGGCCTTGAAGACAGTGGGAATTTATTAGGCATCTCGTCTATCTCTCTCTCCTGCTCTTGTGTTCTCAAACCAAATGGTCTCTCGTGTCTACAGATCCCTGCACCTCTGCTCCACTCCAATCAGGCTTTCTGTGCTTGGACTCATCCTAATGTGTCTCTTGGCCCAACTTTGCCACTAATTCACAGTGTGCACCCTCACAGCTGGCCACAGGGCCTGTTTGTGCCCTTTTAATCTGCTCAGTCTCTGGGTTTCTTCATGCATATGCTCTTGAAAGGAGTCTGATGGGCTTAATCTAGACTACAGGTATTTCCCCAGGGCATATATCTAGGACTGGCCTGATCATAAGTTACACACCTGGCACCTGGACCTACCCTTTCTCTAAGGGCTGGGAAGTCAGTCTTGATGGTATGAATGTGGGTAGGAGAGTATGTAATATTTTGATAAATATGAGGCATTCTTTAGTCATTTTCTTGATGAGTGTATACTGTAGGACTGGAATCATGCTGCTGGGGAACAGGATGTCCTTTCTACATACCATGGTAGAAGAAAAAGGCTGGAAAGTAGGGCCAGGCAAAGAGGGGCAGCACCCCCAAAGATTTCCATGTCTTCAGGGTATTCAGCCAATATGAAATATTGTCATTCAAAGGTATTTTTCAGTTGGCTTCTCCTTCCCTGACCTAGAAACCAAGCTCTATAGAGCCCTTGCAATGTGTTAGAGGGACAGGAAAGAGAAAACTAGGTGAGAAAGGGGCTGAAACCTACAGAAAAGAAGGTAGTGGGTTTTCTGGAAAAAAGCCTGGACACTGGATGTAGTGAGTGGAATAGTGGCCTCATCACAATATGTCTAAGTCTTGAGCTGTAGGACCTGTGAAGTTATCTTGTTTGGAAATAGGGCCTTTACTGATGTAATGAAATGTAATGTAAGTATCTAAATATGAAATCGTCCTATTTTAAGGTGGGATATATATCCAGTGACCATAGATATTCTTTAAGAGACAGGAAAGGAAAGATACAAAGGGAAGAAGACAGTATCAAGATAGAGGCAGAGATGAAAGTTATGCTGCTACAAGCCAAGGGATGCCAGCAGTCCCCCAGAAGCTCAAAGAAGCAAGAGAAAATTCTAGAAGCTTTGAAGGAAGTGTGGCTTTATAGGCACTTGGATTTCAGACTTCTAACCTTATGGACCAGTCTCAGAGAGATATAGACTCTAAGCCACACTAGACACTGCCCATTCTGAATTGGGATAAAAAAATACCACCCATGAAATGTGAAAAGATGGTCCAGATTCAAAGTTCATTTGACTGACTCTATGCATACACTCATGTATGCTCCTTACTTTTTGAAGACCTTAGTAGCACCAATCATTTATTTTAAAAAATTACCCAAGGTGACCTCTAAGGGTCCTTGTGCTGGGAATCTTCTGGTCCGTAAGACCTTGTGGTTAGAGCAGAGGGACAGTCAGACCTGAGTTTGCATCTATAGGACTTTGCCTGTGGACTGGCTCTCAGTTGGATATGCTGGCTTGATGGAGGTATTGCCTCATCCCACCACTCCCCAGGGGTGACTTCTTAGATCTGGCCATCCCTGTGTCTCATCTGCTACCTGGGACCAACAAGTGCTTTGAGAGGAGATGGCCCTTAAATTCCTACTTACAGTTAATGTCCATGCAATGTCCCTTGAGGATACAGTTAGTGCTCCAAACATATCACACAATTCCTGTAGACCAGCAGTTCTCAACCTGTGAGTTATGACCCACAGGAACTGTATTAAAGGGTTGCGGCATTAGGAAGGTTGAGAACACTGCTGTAGACCTTGTTGAATGTCTGATAAGGACTCAGGCCAATGTTGGAATTCCAGGTGACCTTGGTGGCTTCTGGGGCTTCTACATGCATCCTACCTGGGATCCTTTTCTGAGAGCAGTCTAGAACTGCATTCTTCAGTGTGACTTCTACCAGTGAAATGTGACTACTTAAAACTAAATTAAAGAATAATTCAGCTCATCAGTTTCACTAATTACAGTACAAGTTCTTAGTAGTTACATGTGGCTGTTAGCTATTCTCCTGGATATTTCAAGTAGAGAACATTTCTATTATCACAAAAGTTCTGTTGGACAACACTGCTCTAGAGCAGTGCTTCAACTTATCTGAGCATCTTGTTAAAATACAGACTCTGATTCAATTGATCTGTGTTGAGGCCTTAGATTGTGTAATGTAGTAAACTCCCAAGTATGTCAATGCTGGGATTTCATGAACCACACTTTGAGGGGCAAGCATATAGAAAACTAACCTACAGTAATTAAGGCTACTATGTGAACTGTATGTTACGTGGGTAGCATAGTTCATCTTCAATCAGTAGAAAGAGAATGGGGTAGCTTTGTTGAAGTCTTTGAGGAAGAGAAAAATGAGAAGTCACTTGGTTAAGCAAGAGAGGCCCTAAAAATGTTAGCCCAATGGGAACAAACTTTCTCCAATAGAGTAAAGCCTTCCAAAGGTGAGAGATACAACAGTGCAAGGTTTAGCACACTTTTTCTTGTAAAGGGAAGATGTTCTCTATTTTAGACTTAGTGGGCCATACAGTGTTTGTTGCAATTACTTCAGTGTGCTGTTGTAGCACGAAAGCAGCTATAGATGAGTGTGGCTGTGTTCCAATACAACTTTGTTTACAAAAACAGGTGGCATGTTGGATTTGGCCCATTGGGCATAGTTGGCTGATTGGTAGGTTATGCTGGGTGAGGGAGTTTAAATTGAAGTTTATAGTTGGTCAGTTAGAAATTCTGCATAGCTCAGAACCTGTTATAGCTATTTTCATGATGTATTATTACTAATAAAACAATAGTCAATGCCAATTATTAGTATAATTAGTTTAATTTCAGATCCAAAGCAACAATTTTCTAACACATACAATTGATAATTACATTTCAGTCATATCAAAGTTGAACTATGATATGTAGAAATTACAAGCTGTCCCAGAAACATGAAGTGAAACAAATTTTAGACAATTTAAAAGCAAAGTCTATTCTCAGTCACCTTCTATTATCATGTTAAAGTAGAAAATAATTATCTAAATCCCAGATTGTAGAATTGACTTATTTACCAGAAGGGGAAACAAAGACCTGGAGAGAGTCACTGGTCCAATGTCCACAGTTTAATGAATGACCAATTTAGGATAAAATCAGAGATCCTGTTTCCTAATTAGCATTTAACCGTTGCCTGACATTGCCTCTACAGAGTAGACAAGGTACTGGTCAAATTCTCCTCAAGTACAGGGTATGCTACTCAGAGAAATGGACCTGAATTGTGGCTATAAACACAACAAGGCTATTACAGACATTCTTTGAAAATTTTATAAATCATTTCCTTGTTGTCTTGAACTTTAGGGAGTATGAGCTGGATGATAAACATCTCTCTAAAGAGCTATCCAAGAAATTTTAAATGAAGTATTTAGTCATTCAACAAGAATTTCTGTGTGACAAGCAAAAAAAAAAAAAAAAACAAAACAAGATAATTTCCTTTGTAATTATTTTTCTTTTTAAAGAATAAACCATGCCATGCAATAGTTCTGTTGGAGGAAGCACTGACCAAGATTTTAAAAGATCTTGGGTCCTTTGAGGCTCTGATGACTTAATTTTCTGAGATCTGAATTCCAGATCACTCTTATCCTCCCCTTCTTCTACCTCTGCACGATTCTCCAGACTCTGTAATTGTTAACACATTATCCTCTCAAAGGTTTGGCTTTCTTCATACAGTGCAGTTGGCAGCCATTCATGGCACCCTAGGTCACCACGAGCTTCAGAGAAGGCCCTTCCACAGGATGATGAAGGGACTGGGCTTAAAGGTAAGGGGCCCTAACCCCATGACAACTCATGGGACACGCACAGTCCTTTTATACGGATGAGGAGACCAAGGCTCAGAGAGTTGCAGCAACATGCCCAAGATCATTCGGAAGGTTTAAGACCAGCCTCCACCAACTTCTCCTATATGGTGCTTTATTATTGTATTTTTAAATCAGAAAAGTAATCTTCATTAGAACAATTAAAACACTACAAAGATGTAGGAAGAGAAAATTAAACTTTTGCTTTTTTGTCTCAGTTTCTCCTCCTGACCCTGAGATAATTAACTTAACATTTTTTGTGTGAATCCCTCAAAACATATATTATGCATACTGTATGTCCTTACTTCCTTTCTTCTTCTTTTCTTTTCCCTTCCTTCCTCCTTCCCTTCTCTTCCCTTTCTTTTCCTTCCTTTGTTCCTTCTGTCTCTCTATCTTTCTTAAAAATATTATACATTAAATACAGCTTTAAAAAACATACAACTTTAAAAACTTTGTGAAAAACTGCCTCTTATTTTCTTTTTAATTTCTCAAACTAGAGTGAGTTTGGAAACATTTTCATATATTTAGTCATTACTTGTGTTACACATTTTTGTATTTTACTTATCAATACATTGTAGCTTTTAATATATTAGGGATGTTGACCACATGGGTGGAAAATAATTTCTCCCAGGCTAGCATTGGATTTTAATTTTGTTTATGGCATCTTTGCTCTGCAGTTTTTCATTTTCATTTACATTATTCAACTTTTTCATTTGTGATATCTGGAGGTTTTGTGTTCCTTAAGAAGACATTCTTTACCTACACTTAAATTATGTACCTAGTTATCTATGCTTTCTTCTTATATTTTATATAAAATTACAAGATCTTTAATTATCTATTTCAGTTTACCAAAGGTGTTAGAAAAGATTCTGCTTTTTTTTTCTTCCAGATGGATAGGCAGTTGGCCTAACTGAATTAACTAAAATGTCCATCCTTTCTTAGTAAATTGGAATGGTCACTTTATCATACATTAAATCCCCATATATTATAGGATACAACTTTGGAATCTCTTTAGGTTCCACTCATCACCTTATTGGTTCATTTTGGTAGCTGATTCCTTAAAAGTCTCTAGAACAGAAGCTTCTACCTCTTATTGCATGCATAAACTTTTTAACCAACACATTTTTTTTTCATTTCTGCCTGGAGCCTAAAGGACTCCACATATTTTTTTAGGATGCCAATATCTTAAACACAGCTCTGTGCTTCCCTGTGACTTCCAATAAGCACTAACATTCCATCCCAATGTTCTGAAAGGAGGACAGAGGAAGATTCTCTTAGGAAAACAAGTAGTAAGGTAGCATACACTCTCTTACAATGCTGTCTGTTGGCTTTTCTCTTGAATTAAGTCCCGTCCTTCCCAGGCTAATCTCATCAGTCTTAGGTGCCAAGGTCTGCATCTGAAGCCTAATCTACCTGTAACTCCCCGTTTTAAGCCAGCCTTGATCCAACCATCCCCATAAATCTGACACCATAGAAAATAAGGAGCCCACAAAATTCAAAGCTTTTGCATTAAGTGCTTTGAAAGGTAAAAACAGGAAAAAAAGCAAAATTTCTCCATGTATCTGTAGCCCTATTAGAAAAACCATTTGAAAAACTTAGATTGATGATAACCTCTGAGCTATTTTCTAAGGTAAAATAATAATAACAATAGTAACAAGATAGCAAAAATAAGAAAAATTGCTTTCAATTATTTTAAGTAAGAAAAAAATATTCTTGCAGCTTTCTCTCTCTTCCCTCTGCCACTTTTCCTTCATTCTCATCAAATATCTTAAATTCCTATGTAGAAATAGATTTTAAATATGCCGAGATGGCATCTTTGGAGGCTGAAGGTACTAGTGTAGAAAGCAAATGTATCAAATTACTAAGCAGAATAGAAAACAGGGAGTCTGCCTTTCACACTCTTAAATCCCTCTCCAATGTGCTTCAAAACACAACAGGGTGTGAGGAGCTGCATGGCTGCTAGCCATAATAGTTGGCATTCAATCTAGCCTGTGACCATTCTCAACCAGTCCTGACCTAGAGACTTTAGGGTTTTATAATCACCAATTAAGGTGGATTTTCACCACCTCTAGGTTCTTGTATGATAGCCACTTTCCCTAAGTAGTTGAATCGGACATTTCTGGTTACCAAATTCCCTCCAAGAGATATGGAAAATGGATATAAAATATGCACACAGAACCAGAAAAAGGCCCCACCTCTTTCTCCTCTGAATCATGGGGACTTTGTGAAATTTATTGCCCACAAGGGACAAAAGAGCAAAACAGATGGTGAGATTTCATGCTTATTCTAGAGAGTTAAAAATATCATCAATCATGTAGTTAGAAATTGGCAGTAACTGAATTTTTGTTATTCCATAAGTTATACCAGACAGAAAGTTTTATAAGCAAAAGAGCATGGATGAACCAGCTGAAGTAGACTGGTTCTTCATTAATAAGTTTTGGCTGCCTAGCACATTGGTATAGCTCAGAAAATTCATTCCCAGCTTCCCGTGTCGCTGGCTAGTGCACTGTGTAACCAGAGCATTCTGGGTTCTACTAGTGAAACACATCCACTCTAGGCTCTCGGTTTGAGAGTAAGCAGCTTCCGAAGACAGTGGCATGTGGTCTCCGCTGGGGTGCCAGCAGAGCCCGCCTGCCTTTGCAGTGGCCATAGTCACAAGCCTAAGCTTCTGCCCCAGGGGTGGCATTGATGAGTGGCAGGACCAGCCGTGCTTCCCTCCTCCCTAGGCCAGTTCTGCTGTGGGGTATTGGCATTGCTCTTGGAAGTGAAGATTGGATGTGGCTCTCCATTCTCCTAGTAATTCTGTGAGAGGGCCAAAATTGTTTTCATAAACTCCTTTTCTGCTTTATAAACCAGAGGCAACTTCTGTTGTTTGCAAAAACAAATCTCAACTACGATAACTTGTATGGCCTTCACTTATGTATATTAGATGTGGAAAAATACTTTGATTTATTTTATGCTGCCAAAGTCACAGATAAATTTAACCAGACAAAACAGGTCCAAGATGCCAATCTGACTCTAGAAGAGACAGGTCTTTGAACTCCCAGAGATTTTTCTCAGTCCTTTGATGGACTCATAGTGGAACAATGCAACAAATGATTGACCTGGGTTCAGAGCCCTCAGACCTCCTCCCTGAAATGGAGCAGTCATGCTCATAGCATATTGTGTGCCCCAAATCTGGAAAATTAGTTAGCTGAGAATATAATTTTTTTAGACATTTGAGATGTTTCCTGTTACCTTTCTTTAACCATGCATGTACTACCCAGTGAATTATGCATTCATTATGTTCTAGATGAGACTGAAAAGCCTGTCTTCATTGTGAAGAAAATGATGGGACAGATGGCCTTGCATCTGATGAGATTCTTGGGGAGGGCAATGGTGGGCTGGATACTGTTATTTATTCAGTAAAAGTTGTGAAATGTAATATACACATGGAAAATAACACAAAATGTGGTTGCCGTTCATTTTCATTGCTGCATAGTATTTAATTTTATGAATACACCATTATTTGCTTATCCATTTTGCCACGGATGAACTGTGAACATTCTGAGCACATCACCCAATGTATGAGTACATGTACCTTTATACACATAAAGCTAGCAGTGGGATTACATGGTTATGAGATACGGATATTTTTCACTTTTTGGAGTAATGCTCTACTGTTTTCTCAAGCAGTTGTATCAGTTTACAGTGTTAGTAGCAATGGAAGAAAGAATTCCCACCTGATTATGCACAATGTTTAATGTTTGCCATCTGGTAGCTTTACAAACATAGTTGAAGGTGATTTTAGGTAGCATTTTCCTGATACTGTAGGAGGCTTAGTATATATTATTGTTTATTGAGTTATTGGCAGCTAATTAGTTTACTGATAATTTGAAGTTTCTATGAAGTGCTCTTTCAAGTTCTTTATCCATTTCCCTGTTGGGTTTGAATTGCTCAGAAAGCAGAAATTGTAGCAATGAATGTGTACTAGTCCTTTGTTCTAGAGCACACTTGGAGAAGCAGGGGGCTGGAAAAGGGAGGGTACGGCCTGGGAGGGGAAGGTATACATGCCGCATATAAGGGTGTTTCACGGCCACAGTGCACTTTTCTGCTTATATATTATGTGGTTATAATGATTTATTAATGGTCATCTATAATCTTTAGATAGATGCACATCATATTCTTAAGAGAATTCAATACAGTAAAGACATCAATTTCCTACTAAATGTATCATAAATTGACCTTACTTTCAAGATAAATTAATGAGAGGTTTTTTTTTTTCCCCATAAAGAGTACTTGGAAAAAACTAAAGGTATGAAATAATGAAAAAGAAGAGTAAACAAGAAAGATTTGCCCAACACATGATAATAGGTCAGTTGGTGTAGTGCTAGACACATCAATGGAAGAGAAAAGGCCATTTAAAATCAGTGAGGCTGGGCGGCGCCTGTGGCTCAAAAGAGTAGGGTGCCATACCCATATACCAGAGGTGGTAGGTTCAAACCCAGCCCCGTCAAAAAAAAAACAAAAAAAAAACAACAAAAAAAACCCCCAAAAAAACAAACAACTGCAAAAAAATTAAAAAAAAAAAAAAATAGTATCGAAATCAGTGAGGCCAACATAACATTCTCAGCCAAACCAAGACAAAATAAAATAAGATCTTAAAAACATACTTTAATCCTTATACCTTCCCATTCTTACTGTTCTAAAAAAAATTGGTAAATTGGGTAGGGAGGTAAGAATCTGTACTCATTACCCCAAATCTAGAAACTATGAAAGAAAAGATTGGCAGACCTATTTGGCTGCAAAAAATGTAAGTTCTATGCAGAAAAAAATGCTATAAAATAAAGTTTAAAAATAATCTAGGAAAAATATTTGAAAAATATATTTCCAGAAAAGACAAAGATGTCTTACAAATAAAAGAAATGAAACACCAACTCAGAAAAACAAAAACTTCATAAAAAGTACAGTCGTTAACATTGAAATTATGCACAGCCACCTTAGCAAGTTTTCTCTTCTCCCCAAATCCCTTGGCATCTTAACTGTTCTCTTTCTCAACCTCTGTCTTAAGTAAGGAATGAGCTATATATTTTCTTTCAAAATTCACAAATAAATCTTTCCTCTTTTGTTTTTCCTACCCAAATCAAGGCACCAATCCAGGAAGGAAGTGAGGAGGGCTTGTCTTCCTCCAAAGTAGTGGTTCATAGATAACGTAAGGGTCCCAGGATTGACTTGGAGAGTATTCCCTGTGAGCCATGCTTTTATTCTTCTTCCATGCCACAGAAAGAATCCAAGGATGGGCAGTGGGGCATCATACGAATGTGACACTTGAAAACACTTCAACCCATGGCCGGGTGCAGCAGCTCACACTTGTAATCTGGTGGCCAAGGCAGGTGGGTTGCTTGAGATCAGGAGTTTGAGATTGGCCTAAGCAAGAGCAAGACCCCATCTCTCAAAAGAACAAAACAAAACAGAAATCACCCTACCCCCTGTGATTTTGATATTAGTCTCTGGTTGAAGTAACTGTGCACTGACCCAACGCACACCACGTGATTCCCCTTTGGCCTTCTACAGTCTTTCACCCCTCTCACCACAGTGGTGATCGCCATTCAAGCTATGCCAATCAGATTCCCTCCACCTGGAATTGAAAGGCTGGGTGGAGACACACAAGGTCAGAAAGAAGTTAGGGTTGAATGATCTGGTACAGGAGATCCCTGGAGCTGCCATGGTTCTAAAAGAGTAATTGCAGTGCCTATCTGACTATTTACTCATTCCCAGTCCATTCTAGCCCCAGGAGAACCTTCTCCAGATCTAGTTTGTCATATCCATGTGATGCAAAGCGCAGACACAGCACAGAGAGTGGCTGAAGTTATTTCTGAGGCTTAGTGAATGTGTGGAATAGTCTTATTCCTACTGGGGAGAACATGATTTCTATACCTTCAAATGGAAGCTTTAACATGCAAATTAGAGATGAACTAATATATCATTGAAGACAGGAAACATATCAATGGTAGAAATAAGACAAGAGACCCAGGATATGGAACTTACACAGTTAACACTGGAAAGGTCCTAGGCAGATTGTGATACTTGGTCACCCTTGCCATGATATATTTTTGAAGAAATGTTTACGCTAAATGCAGGAGCAAAATCATTTTTAAAAGATACAATTGGTGGAAAATTGAAGGTTGAAACTTCTCATTTATTAGACAAGGAAATCAAGGCCTTGAGAGGTTAAGCCACGTAGAGTCACAACATTTCCTGGTGTCAGATACAGTCTGTCCAGAGTTTCTGACTGCCGCCTACGTGATTTCCTCCCGTGCCCCATTTCTTTCTTTTTCAAAGCTAATATTGATCAAATCACGGTGTGCCAAAGGTCTCCTGTTCTTATTTGATGCTTTGTTGGTGGAAGGCTTAGGGAAGTTGTATACATGATCCCTTGCCAAAACATCTGTGTTATAGGCTTACACTTTCTGAAACTTTGGTAGGTGGAGGGGAATAACCAGTGAAGCTCACTGCTGAATGCCAGCCCCAAAGGACAGGCTGTGGGCCCTGATTAGTCACAGAAGTAATATCAAGGAGTTGAAAATAATGTACACTCTATCTCAGTGGGTCTGAATCAGAATCACTGGGGAAGGTTGGTAAAAAACCAGGTTGTTGGGATACACCTATAAAATTTCTGAATTTCTGATTCAGTGCCTTTTTGAGGATTATGGGGTGAGATTTATATTTTTAAGCTACTTCTGGGTGATACTAATGCTGCTAGTGTGGGTCCCTCCTTTGAGAACCATTCTTCCCCTCTGTGTCCCACACACACCACTCCTCACATGCGTAAGGTAGATTTGCACATTGGTAGAGAGGTAAGGTCAGGCATCCCTTTTAACAAATAAAGTGTTATTTACTATGAAAAATTGCTAAGATCTGTAAATTAGAGAAGGAATTTTTCATATCTTTTTCCAGCATCTTCAGATCACACTTTTGTGGAAAAGAGATTTTAGAAATCACCGAGTCAAAAAAATTTCTATTGTAGTAGAAAGAGAACTAGAGGATAGTTCATTAATGATATATTTGCAAATTACATTTATATTGTCTCTGTGCATAATACACCTTAAGCAAAAGCATACTAAGCTTACTGTGAATCATTTAAAATGTTAGTTACACCTGTTAACCCATCATTGATTTTCACAGTAGTTGTTTTTTTTTTTTTTTTTTATGACTCAAGTAATTAACTGAATTATGTTTCACAAGCATGTTTGTAACAGGGAAGTAAATTAACAGGTCTGGCCAGGCATAGCAGCTCCCACCTGTAATCCTAGTACTGTGGGAGGCCGAGGTGGGTACGTTGCTTGAGCTCACAGGTTTGAGACCAGCCTAAGGAGAAGTGAGACCCCCATCTCTAAAAATAGCCAGGTGTTATGGAGGGCACCTGTAATCCCAGCTACTCCAGAGTCTGAGGTAAGAGGTTACTTGAGCCCAAGAGTTTGAGGTTGCCGTGAACTATGATGCCATGACACTCTACTCAGGGTGACAAAGTGAGGCTCTATATCAAAAAAAAAAAAAAAAAAAAAAAAAAATTAACATATCCATAGGAACTAGGAACATTTTTGTTTTGCCATTGAGTGTCAGGAGCTTAAAAAGACACAGTTTGTCACATTAGACATTTAGCTGCTTTGAAACTTAACTCTCAGTCCTTAAAATCTAGTGACCAAGTTATTTTTCAGAAACTATTCCATTCTTAGTGGAGAAACATATTTCTAATCCTATGGTTTTCTAAAGCAGAGCATATATGTTTGCTTTCCTTCTGCATTCTCTCAATTTTGAGGCTTATTTCAATACATGTTTCCTCAAAACAAAATCCCTCATACTACCTTTCAAGCTTTTTCACCAGGTACTCCTATTTATCCTTTAGAGCACCTCCTCAGAGAAGCCTTCAGAGATTTCCCTATTAGGCATGCCCATAGCACCATGACAAGTCTTATAAAAATAGACACATAATTATTTGTTATACACTCAGTTTTGCTTTTAGAATAGAGGATCCATGAAAAAAGGGGTCATGTTTTTCTTCTGCTCACTGCCTAGTACATTGCTTAGCCAGTTGAAGGTGCATGTGGTTGCCAGCCTCCAAAGGTGGCCCCCTGGATCCCCACCTCCTGGTGTCCACATCTGGGTAGGCCCCTCCTCCATGTAGCAGAGTTGATCTGTGTAACCAGTAGAATGAAGCAGAGATGAGGTATTGAAGTACTGTGGCTTCCAGCTTGGATGCTCCTTTGTTTGCTTGCTTTTGGGGGGGAAGCTGTTACCATGGTGTGAGAAACTCTATGGAAGGCTCATGAGAAAAGGAACTAAAGCCTTTGGTCAATAATAAAAAGGACCTGAGGCCTGCCTAAAGCTACGGGGGTGAGCTTAGAGGTGGATGCTCCAGCCCAAGCTGAGCTTTGGATGACTATAGACCAAGCTGACAGCTTTTCTGCATCCTCATAAGAGATCTGTGTCCTCCTGGGATACTCTGAGTCAGCACCACCCAGCTAAAGTGCTTTCTTACATTCTGAACCTCAGAAACGGTATGTGATAATAGATGGCTGTTGTTTTAAGCTACTACATTTTGGAGTAATCTATCATGCAGCCATGGATACCTAAAGTGCTGAATAAATAGGTGATGATTAAATGAATGAAAGTTCTCTAGGAAGTAACATGATTCACATAACATTCCATTACAAATAATTTATTTCATCTCCTAGGACATTACTTTGCTTGTAAAAGAATAATATAGCTCTGGAAGAAGAAAATGAACTTGTCATTCTTTCAGTATCTTAGACTTTTCATTTATGATGATGTTATCATATCACATGTAAGTTGGCAACAGGATTTGCCAGAGAAATGGGGTTTCTTTCACCTTTTTTCACTAGTGTTTTCTGCATTGCAGAAGTTTTTGTTAATGTTGTGGGTGAGCCTTTGTTTAATGGATGCTGTAGGTTAGGTGGCCTAGGAAGCAGACTTGAGATACAGACTAGCATGCAAGAAATTTATTGGTGAACTCTCTTGAGATCAAAGGCCAAAGCCGACGACACTGCAGGATCTAGAACTGGGCTGGCTCTTCCTACATGTTAGGAGCTGGAGTAAGGGAGATGGGCCATTATGTCCCCATGTTGATCAGAGGTTGGGACGTTGGCTGCCTAGGAGAGAAGTATGTCCTTGCACCAGGTGGGTCTCCTTAGCAAAGCCAATTCAGGAAAAGGGCTAATGGCTGAGAGTGGACATCTGCCAGCCCGTCAGCAGGTAGGGAAATCTTGACAGCACATCTCACCATGTTATAAATAATACATAGACTTTAATCAAGATTGCTTTATTTAGCTTGGAATAAGTTCTTAACTCTTTGATGTTGTTCAAAGTGATTAGACAGACTGAGTTCCTATCCTTGAATCACTTTGCTTATAATATTGTGTCATTATTCTAAATTATTTAAAGGTGAATAAACTTAAAAGGGATTATATTTTGAAGTATACATTCTATGGTCTAGCAGGTGTGGCCAACCCACAGTCCATGGGCTGTATGTCAATTATGGGAGGAATTTTTTGCTTATCTGTGGTGTGGGATATCACGAAAATTATGCACAGACCATTTTTTTGCTCTTCAGTTTTCTGTAGTGTTTGTGTAATTAATGTGTAGCTCAAGACAATTCTTTTTCCAATGTGTGGCAGAGAAGAAAAATGATTAGACACCCCTATTAAATTTTTCTTTCTTTATTTTTATTTATTTATTTATTTATTTATTTATTTTGAGACAGAGTCTCACTTTGTCACTCCCTGGTAGAGTGCCGTAGTGCTATAGGTCACAGCAGTCTCAGGCTCTTGGGCTTAAGGGATTCTCTTACCTAGCCTCCCAAGTGGCTGGGACTACAGGTGCCCGCCACAACACCTGGCTATTTTTAGAGACAGGATCTCACTCTTGCTCAGACTGGTCTTGAACCTGTGAGCTCAGATGATCCACCCACATCGGCCTCCCACAGTGCTGGGATTACAGGTGTGAGGCGCCGTGCCTGGTCTTAAACTTTTACAATCACATAAACGATTTATAAAACCCAGCACTGTTCACTGTCTTTAATTGAAGTCTTAGTAATAGGATATCACTTTCACTTTCCCACTGACTATTTGATAACCATGTCAAATTTATGCTTGGTAAGTGTGTCTCAAATTATTATTTCATTCAGTATACTCCAATAACTCACTGAAGCCCAAACTTTATTATGCAACTGTTGGAAGCTAGAAAATAATTGAGTGATGGTGACGTTTGCTTTATTGTTCACTGATCAAGTTTAAAAAATGTGCAGAAAGGAAATAAATAATTCCCTCTAAGTTTATTTTCGTTAGCCTCTTTTGTTGCAACTTGTTACATTTTCCACATACATCTGTCCTATTCTAGCATCCCTGGACCCAGGAGATAATTTTATCTATATTTTGTTATGGAAATTACCTTCTAACATGTGTGTATGTGTCATCGTATCACTGAAAAAAAAATCCCAAAACATTCACAAAAATAAATATTTTTATTTTTGAGAAACCATAAACCTGTTAATAATTATTATCTGTTTTGCATTGTTTATGTCTGAAGTTGATAATGATTTAGAAATATTTATAATTTCCTGCTTTATTTTAAAGGATTTCATTCACTGACAGTGATAGTATATTTTATATTTACTTAAGTTTTGTATTTTACGTGTTCAGCTATTGTAGAATTTTGGTTTCATTGTTGGTATTCTGGATTAATATTCTGGCATAAATTAACCAATTTTTTTTTTATCGTTTCTGTCACCTGAAGAAAATTAGCATTATTATGCTTCTGTAATTTTATGGATAATAACCTAATAGAAATTGAGTATGACAAAATAGAGTCAGTCCATCTTAGGGTCATTTGAGATTTGGTATAGATCAATCTTGAGAAAGAACAAAGTTGGAAGTCACACATTTCCTGATTTTGAAACTTACTACAAAGCTACAGTAATCAAAGTATGTAGTACTGGTATAAAACCATTATAAACCAACAGAATTGAGTAGAAAGCCCAGAAATAAGTCCTTATGTATATATAGTCAAATGATTTTTGACAAATATGCCAAGACCAGTCAATGTAAAAGAACAGTCTTTAATAAATGATGCTAGGAAAACTGAGTATCTTCTTGCAAAAGAATGATATTGGACCCTTGCTTTATACCATATAAATTTTTTGTATTAATCTGAATTGAGTTGAAACACATTTTTCTTAGTAAAGTGCCACAAGAATGGAGGAGCAAGAATTCAATATATTTAATTCTAATATGAAGGCAATAGATGATCTAATACAAGGTGGAGGGATAGGGAATGAGGGATTGGGAGGGGGTTGTGGGGGGTCACAGTGTATGACACAACTCTTGGGGGCAGGACACAATTACCAGAGGGATTTTGCCTAACAACTGCAATCAGTGTAACCTAATTCTATGTGCCCACAATGAATCCCAAGCAATAAAATTTTTTTTTTTACTCAAAATGGAGTTAAGACTAAATATAGATTTAGGACTTTAAAAATCCTAGAAGAAAAAGATAAAAACAAAAGCTTCATGTTATTAAATTTGGCAATAATTTCTTGGATATGACACAAAACTTAGACTACAAAGGAAAAGGAAATAACTTTTTAAAAAATCTCCAAATAATTGACTACATAGAATTCTTAGACGCAGATTTGTTTTTACCATTTAGAAGAATTTGTGGTTAATAAATTTCTGAAAACTTCTTACCTAGTCAGTCTTTTGGAAAATTAAATTTTCATTCTGGAGGTTGAAAATATTCAATGAGAGACGCTGTTGTTTACATTTAAATTACATTACTATGTGACTTTATCGGCAGAAAGAGCATCAATTTCAGTGGAGTCTTTTTTTAAACCAATTTTCCTTGAAATTCATCTATTATGGTGGAAATAGTTAGAATAATGTGGTACTATTTTTAATTCTTCTCTTAATACCTCATCATTTTCTATTTTCTCATCCTCTGTACAAAATTTTCTATTTTACAGCAGAAATAATATTTCTTCTTGCATTTATAACATTTTAGCCTACTTAATTTTAACAGTGATTAATTTTTATACTGCTGATAGAATGTCCATTAAAACACAATTACTAAAGTATAATTATGTTTATATATATTTATTTATAGATAATTAAAAGTAATTGTCTTAGTTGATACACAATGTTTAAAGACATAATGAAAGTAGTTTTTTTTTTTTTTTTTTTTTTTTTTTATTTTTTTTTAAAAAAATAAAAAAAAAAATTAAAAAAAAAAATAATAAAAAAAAAAAAAAAAAACAAAAAAAAAAAAAAAAAAAAAAAAAAAAAAAAAAAAAAAAAAAAAAAAAAAAAAAAAAAAAAAAAAAAAAAAAAAAACAGCAAAAACAAAAAAAAAA
>CAUYPK010138133.1:0-14263 GCA_963574355.1 Loris lydekkerianus
GAGGTTCAGTATGGAGTCATCAATTAACTTCTTTTTTTTCCCCAAAGTATCAAAGAATAGACAACTAATATTTATAAATAAAAATAAAAGGTAATTTCAAAAAACAGATCATGCCAAATCTTATAGACAATAGAAAAAGAAAAAATACTTCAAAATTGTTCTACTTAATTTGGATACACCTGATATTAAAATTGGAAAAAATATATTATTATAAAGGGGAAATTACAAACATAATTCACTTACAAATGAGGATGCAGTATCCTGTATCCTAAACAATATATATTTTTTTAAAATATGTATTTTTTAAAATCAAATAAAACTTCTAGAAATGAAAAATACATGCAACAACCAGGCATAATGGCTCACACCTATAATGTTAGCACTCTGGAAAGACGAGAAGGGAGGATCCCTTGCAGCCAGGATTAAATACCAGCACTGAGCAAGAATGAGATCCCATCTCTACCAACAGTAGAAAAATTAGCTGGGCCTGATGGCATGTTCTGGTAGTACTAGCTACTAGCAGGGTGAAGCAGGAGGACCGCTTGAGCACAGGAATTTGAGGATGCAGTGAGCATTACACTCCAGCCCCAGTGATAGATAAATTTATTTAAGGAAATAAAAAATACAGTGGAAAGTTTTTGACTAGATAAGGCAGAAGAAAGAATCACAGCACTTGTAGACAACTCATTTGCATTAACTCAGTCAAAAATAAAGAAGATGCTCGGCCCTGGTAGCATGGTGGTTGCAGCACTGGCCACATGCACGGAGGGTGGTGGGTTCAAACTTGGCCTGGGCCTGCTAAACAATAATGACAACTGCAACAAAAAATGGCCAGGTGTTGTGACAGGCACCTGTAGTCCCAGCTACTTGGGAGGCAGGAGAATCGCTTGAACCCAGGAGTTGGAGGTTGTGCTATGAGCTGTGACGCCACGGCACTCTACTGAGGGCAACATAATAAAACTTTGTCTCAAATAAATAAATAAATAAAATAAAGAAGAGAGAATTAGAGTAATAAACAAAGCCCCAAAGAAAGGTGAGATTTTGTAAAATGGCCAAACATAAGAAGCATAAGCATCCCTGCAGATGAAGAATAAAAAATACAACTCAAGTGTCTCCTATCTCTAGGAAACACATCTAACCTTCAAGGACTCGTACAGACTCAAGGTGAAGGCATGGCAAACAATATTCCATGCAAGGCATGGCAAACAATATTCCATGCCAATAGCAATGAACAGAAAGCAGATGTGTCCCATTTTAATGTCAAATAAAATTGACATATTATCAATCGTAAAGAAAAAGATGGAGATTATATAATAGTAAAGGGAGAGATTCAAGAATAAGATGTAACAATCCTAAATATTATGCACCTAACACAAGAACATCCAGATGCATAAAGCAAACCCTACTATATCTAAGCCAAATAACATCCCACTGAAAGAACTAGACAAATCATCCAAGCAGAAAATAAATAAACACTGGACTAAACAGGACTGTTGAACAAATTGGGCCTAAGTGACATTTACAGAACATCTTACTCCAAAACTACTGACTTTTACTCAGTGCATGGAACCTTCTCACAAGGTGGTCAGATCTTAGGTCACAAAACGTATTTCAACAAATTAAAAAAATAGAAATCATACCATATACTTCTCAAACTATAGTGGAATAAAACCAGAAATCAATTCCAAGAGAAATGCTCAATTCTACACAAAATTATGAAAATTAAACAACCTGTTTCTGAACCATTATTAAGGCAATAATGAAGTTAAGATACAAATCAAAAGATTATTCAAACTGAAAAAGAAAGGAGACACAAATTATCAAAATCTATGAGATTCAGCAAAAGCAGTGCTAAAGGGAAAATGCATAGCATTGACAGCCTACATCAGAAAGACAGAAAGAATACAAATTAACAATCTCAAATTTCAAAGAACTAGCAATTTTGACAAGTATCAAAGAATTTAAAAAGGAAGAGCAAACCAAACCCAAAATCAGCATAAGAAAAGAAATTAAAGTCAGACCAAAACTAAACAAAATGGAAAACCAAAAAAAAATACAAAAGATCAATGAAACAAAAAGTTGGTTCTTTGAAAGGGTAAACAAAATTAATATTCCTCTTACTAGATTAACCAAGAATAGAAGAGAAAGTATCTAAATAAGCTCAATCAGAAATGAAAATAAAACAATAACAATTGATACAACAACAAAAAAATCATCTGTAAATACTATGAAAATTTCTATGTACAAAAATTTGAAAACACAGAAGAAATGCAAATTCCTAGAAACACACAACCTCCAAAGACTTAATCAGGAAGAAAAGAACTCCTAAACAGATCAATAACAAGCAATGAGATTGAAGCAGTAATAGAAAATCTTTTAACAAAAAAAGCCCCAGACCAAATGCATTCATAGTGAAATTTTATCAGAACTACCAAGAAGAGCTGGTACCTATACAGCAGAAATCATGCCATAATACTGTGGAGGGAATCCTCAACTCATTCCAGGAAAGGATACAACAACAACAAAAAAGATAACTATAGACCAATATCTCTTGTGAATATAAAGGGAGTACCAAAAAATGTATACACATTTTAAGAAAGAAAAATACTTTGAAAATTGTAATACTCAAGTGACATTTGACTTCTGCAACTACAAGAGGTGCTCAAATGTGACTTATATTCCTCTTTTGTTATTAGTATATATTGAGTTTTACAATTTTAACAGAGTTTTTCCTTTCTTAAAATTTGTATGCATTTTGAGCAACCTTTATAGATGCAAAAATCCTTAAAAAAAAAAAAAATAGCAAACCAAATTCAATAGCATATAAAAAAAATAATCCACCATGACCAGGTAGGCTTCATCCCAGGGATGCAAGCATGATTCAACATATGTAAATCAATAAATATGATTCATCACATAAACAGAAGCAAAAACAAACACCATATGATCATCTCAACAGAGGCATAACAAGCATTTGAAAAAATCCAGGACGCTTACATGATAAACACACTCAAAAAAACTCAAGATTATGAAAGCACAGTAGGAAAATATCTCAAGATTATGAAAGCCATATATGACACACTCACAGTCAACATCATACTAAATGGGGAAAAGTTGAAAGTATTCCCCACAAAACCATTTCTAGTCAACATAGTTCTGGAAATTGTAGCCACATCAGGCAAGAGACAGACATAAAGGGTATCCAAATTGGGAAACAAGAGCCAACTACCCCTTTTTGCTGGTGATATGATCTTATATGTAAAAAATCTCAAAGACCACAATATGAGACTTGTGAAATTGATAAATTCAGCAAAGTCTCAGCTTACAAAAGCAATGTATACAAATTAGTAGTATTCCTATATACCAATAACACTCAAGCTGATAGTCAAATCAAAGGCTCAATACCATTCACGATAGTTAAAAAGAAAATAAAAGACCTTGAAACTTAAACAAGGAGGTAAAAGATTTATCTAAAAGAAAACTATGGAACACTGAGGAAAGAAATCACAGAGGACACAAACAAATAGAAAAACATACCATACTCATGGATTAGCAGAATCAACATTGTTAAAATGGCCATATTATCCGTAGTTGTTTACATATTCAATGCAATTCCCATCAAAATACCAATATCATATTTCACAGATCTAGAAAAATAATACTACACTTAATTTGGAATCAGAAAAGATCCCAAATAAAGTAATCTTAAGCAAAAAGTACAAATCTGGAGGCATCATGTTATCATATTTCAAACTATACTATAAGGCTATACTAACCAAAACAGATGGTATTGGCTTAAAAATACAGCATAGACCAAATGAACAGAACATAGAACGTAGATATAAAATCATCCATACCCAGCCAACTAATCTTCAATAAAGCAGATAAAAATATACACAGAGGAAAAAGGAAAGAAGCCCTATTCAGTGAAAGGTGCTGGGAAATTGGATAGCCACATGCAGGAGAATGAAACAGGCTCTGTGTCTCTGACCACTCACAAACAGTGATTCAAGATGGGTAAGAAGACTTAGCAGTACATGTAAGGCATATAACCATAAGAGCTCTAGAAGAAAATGTTGAAAAAGCTCTTCTAAATATTGGCTTAGGCAAATAATTCATGAGGAAGAAGACCCCACTGGCAATCATAGCAACAGACAAAAATAATTAAATGGGACATGATTAAATTAAAAAGCTTCTGCACAGCTAAGGAAATAATCAACAGAGCAAATAGACAACCTACAGAATGGGAGAAAATAGTCACAATCTGTACATACAGTAAAGGACAAATAACCAGAATCTATAAAGAACTCAAGCAAATTATCAAGGAAAGAAAAAACATTAAAAAGTGGGCAAAGACATGAACAGAAGCTTTTCAATAGAAGATGGACAAATGGCCAATAAATACACAAAAAGTGCTTGATTATCAGAGAAATACAAATGTCTACACACAGTAACTAAGAAAATGCCATGAAGGCTACGTTGGACAGTTTGATGAGAATACTTCAGATTGTATATGAAACCAGCACATTGTACCCCTTGATTGCACTAATGTACACAGCTATGATTTAACAATAAAAAAAAGGAAAAAATAAAAACAAAATTAAATATTACTTTACCCAGTTAGAATAGGTTTTATTAAAAGGCTCCAAAACAATAGACCAGCAGTTCTCAACTTATGGGTCACAACCCCTTCGGAGGTCGAACAACCCTTTCACAGAAAAAACTCAGATATTTATTTACATTATAATTCATAACAGTAGCAAAATTACAGTTACGAAGTAGCAATGAAAATAATTTTATGGTTGGGAGTCCCCACAACATGAGGCACTGTATTAAAGGGTCGTGGCATTAGGAAGGTTGAGAACCACTGCAATAGACTCTGGCATACATGCAGAGAGAAAGAAACACTTATTCACTGTTGGTGGGACTGCTAACTAGTAAAACCTCTACAGAAAATGGTATGGAGACCCCTAAAGGAACTAAAAGTAGACATACCATTTGATCCAGCAATCCCAGTACTGGGTATTTACCCAAAGAAATTTCATCAAAAAGACAAGTACATTCAAATGTGTCACAAGTTCAAAGATGTGGAGTCAACCCAAGCGTCCATCCATTCATGAGTGGATTAAGAAAAAAAAATAATAATATGTATATATATATATACATATATATATATATATATATATACACACACACACACACACACACATACATACACCTTGTGGAATATTAGACAGTCATGACAAGGGATAAATTAAGGCCTTTTGTAACAATTTAAATGGAGGTAGAGACCACTATCCTAAGTGAAGTATCTAAAGAGTGGAAAAATAAACATTGCATTACTTGCTATTAAATTGGAACCAACTGAAAAGCACACATGGGCACAGAGGGAAGTGAAACTCAGCAGAATTCAAGCAGAGGATAGAGGGATAGGAGGGGCTGGGTCGAAACCTACCCAATGAGTACAATCAACCCTGTCTGAGTGATGGGTATACTTGAAACCTGACTCAAGAGTAACATAATCAATACTTATAAGCAAAAACATTTGTAACCCTATAACATGATGAAATACAACATTTAAAAAATTTAAAAACCTTTGAAGGACGTTCCAAGAAAGACTGGGTAAGTGGAATAGCCTAAACTCAAAAGAGGAAAGGTTTTGGAACAAGTTAGCAATAGGCTCCCAGAACTAGAGGACAATACTTTTACCTCGCAGGCTGGAGGTGTATAAAACTAATACTATTTTCAGGGTCTCTATCCAGCACAAATGTTTGGGCTCTTATTAAGTACAAGAGTTAATGGCTCTAATTAATTTGCTAGATTTCATGGTAAGAAGATTGTCATTTTGGTTCTTTTAAGTCCAGAGTATTATTATGAATCAGTTAACGAAGACAGGATACTTCATACAATGTGTATCACAATGGTAAATAAATTAAAATTACCTTTATTACATAATAGGTCTGTGTTTTCTCCTCTTCTCCTTCAGGAGGCAACATAACAACCGTAAGAATTTCATATCTATTCTTCAGCTTATCTATTTTACTTAGGCGATCATGAAACTCAGAACTAATGTGAATAGAAAAAGAAGAATTAAACACCAAAATCAAATAATGAAGACATTTGGATTTGTGTTACTGCTGAATGCAAACAGGTTAAAAGTGTTCTCACTTTTCAACTTAATGATTCAGTATAAAACGGCTTAGTTGAAGGCCAATGTTTGCCACAGTTTCGTGATGCTGGCAGAAGACAAAGGGCTTTATTACTCACGCATAACAAGTGGTGTAAGTTTTCTGACAGTATTGGTTACCTTTGCTCCCCACGTCCTTTGTGGGGAGAAGAGATTGTGCACAGAGTAGATTTGCATTACAGCACCTCAAACATTTTATAATAGGAAATAAGAAAACATGCCTTCTTTCGCTTCAGAGGAAGAGACAAGTTTTTGCTGTTCAAACATCTTTTAAAAGATAGTCCAGAATAGGAAACCTAGTGCCTCTCTTTGCAAGGCAGGCCAAACTATGAGAAACTCTTCCCCCCCCCCCACATTTTGTCAAATTTATTTGTAGAAACAGTTGTAAATCAGAATACTAAACAGTGAATGTTTTGTTATGCACTAAATTTTCCCTTTTTTTTGAGACAGAGTCTCACTCTGTCACCCTGAGCAGAGAGCCATGGCATCAGCCTAGCTCACAGCAACCTCAAACCCTAGGGTTCAAGTAATCCTCCTGCCTCAGCCTCCCACATAGGTGGGACTGCAGGCACCTGCCACCCTGTCTACCTTATTTTTCTGTTTTTAGTAGAGAATGGGTCTTGCTCTTGCTCAGGCTGGTCTTGAACACTGGAGCTCAAACAATCCTCCCACCTTGGCAGAAACAGAGAAAGTTTTCATGGAAGAGATGGCATTTCGTCAATTATGTGATTCTGAAGTGTTTATTTGCATTTAAGTACAATGTAAATATATATTTATATTAATCTTTTACAGTATGGAAATGGAGAAGAGTAATACTAAATACTGTAGATAGCCTTTACATATAGACAGATCATGAGAAACTTTTGAAGAACCATCTTCCAGCATTCAGACGCAGACTCTTCTCTTTTTTCATCTTCTTTATAGCCCATTTTTCTGCAGAACAAATTCATATTCTTAAGTCTGTTGGCTAGTTTTTCCTTTTAGTTCAGTAAATTTATATTTTATGAGCACCTTTTGGAACTTTGTGGTAATATTAGTAATGCTAATACATGCATACAACGCATATGAGCGCGGCTCATTTGCCTGCTACAACTTCTTGAAAATAAGCCATCCAATCCAACAAAACGAATCCTCAACCTACAGGTTCTCTACTCCTCGAGAGAACTCATGGTAAAATATAGAGAGAGTCAGCAGTTACAGTTTTTCTTAGTTTTTTCACTAAGGAATTCTGTAACTAATTATCACTATTACTTCTTCAGAAGATATTTATTCATCCTTTATGTGATCACAATAGACCTTCTGCATTAAATGAAACTTGGCCCAAGGATGGACCTAAAGTTCCCTAATTTCAGTCTTTCTTTAAATTTGCCCAATCTTCACCCTGCTTGCCACATGTCACTTCTTATTCCTGGATCTCTCTCATTGTCTTCACTTCCCAGAGGACATTTCTCTGGGGACTCCCCTGCTTTCATCCCCCTCCTTCCTCTTCTGGCTCCCCACTACTCTCCCCCAGCTGCACTCATTCAAGCTCGCCAAACTCCCCCCAACCTGCACATTAACTCCCTCTCTGGGAGGCCACAGGGTCAAAGCCAGGATGAAAAATCCACCACTGTCTAACCAAGGGGTGTCCAACCTGCTGCCTGAAGGCTGAAGTCTGATTTTTTTTTAAGTTTTTTGTTTTTTTTTTTCGTTGTCTGTGGTGTCAGATATCATGAAAAGTATGCCGCATCCTTTTTTCTTTTTTTTTTTTTTTTTCCTAATTGGCTTTTGTTAGTGTTTTTGTATATAATGTGTATCCTCAAACAACTCTTATTTTCCAATGTACAGCAGAAAAAAGGTCGGACACTCCGTATAGATGGTCAGTGCAAGTTAGCATTAAGGCTCATAGAAGGGAATTTATAAGGAAATTTTATATAATCAAGTTAGTTATAATTAAAAAGAAAATTTGTGCTTTATGTTTCTGTTCTCCATGATAAGACTTGTGTTTGAAACCTCTTACATGTCTGCTCTTGTACACATGTTTAAACTAATAGACTAAAATACATAGAAAGTTGAGAACTCAAATTGTCAATCAGCCACTATAGAGTTAAAATAAGAAGTTTTGAAACTGTCCATCTCTCAGTTTTCTGCCTGCTTGAAAGCTGTGGTTGCTAAGTTACTGTTATGTTATCACTAATTCCAGGTCACTTGAAGCAGCCAGTTCTAGTAATAGTGTAAACATTAGAAATTCATTTAAAACTAAAGACAAAAATAATATCTGGTTTTCTCTTTTAAATAAATTTTTCATATGATATTAGTAAAAATTAAAAAAAAATTTTGTTCACTCTTTGAAAAAAAGGAGAGAGAGAAAAGAGACAGATTCAGTTCACCCCCTTATGAGTGAGTCTTCTTTCCATGTCAGGTAACATTTTTTGCCTTCCAACGTCTTTTAATTATCATTTTGGCTAGGTGAATGACTACCACTCTTGGTTAAAAGAAGACCGTTGTTTTTGTTTTGTTTTGGGTTTTGTTTTTGTTTTTTGCAGTTTTTTTGGCCGGGGCTGGGTTTGAACCCACCACCTACAGCATATGGGGCCGGCACCCTACTCCTCTGAGCCACAGGCACCGCCCAAAAGAAGGCCATTGTTTTACAGTGGCTTGTGAGTCTATTAAAAAACGTTTTAGACCTGTAATGTGTGGCAGGCTTTCCAAAACAAATTCTAAATTCAGTCCTTTAAATCTCAAACCAGCTTTTAATAATAGAGCCACTAAAAGTCAAGAGAAACTTATTAGGCTTATTAAACCATACAGGAACACACTGCCACATAGGAGATGATGTTTAAAGATATAAATACCATAATAAATATAAATATATTGTAAATATCTGTTCCAAGGCTATGTTAGATTCCTGAAGTAGTATTAATATTTATCTATGCCAGATTGTTGTATGCCACAGAGAAGGCCAGGTCTCCTTTGCATCTTTAACCATGATTATCATCCATGATTATCGGGGTTTTTTTCAGACAGAGTATCACTTTGTCATCCTTGGTTCAGTGCCTTGATGTCTTAACTCACAGAAACCCCAAACTCTTGGGCTGAAGTAATTCTCTTGCCTCAGCCTTTCAAGTAGCTGGGACTACAGGCGCCTACGTGCCTGCCACCAACACCTGGCCATTTTTATTTATTTATTTTTTTCAAGTACTTCATTTTTTTGTTTTGTTTTTATTAAATCACAACTGTGTGCATTTATGCATTTATGAGGTTCAGTGTACTGATTTGAAATACAATGTGAAATGCTTACATTGAACTGATTAACACATCCATCACCTTGCTTACTTATTTGTTGTGGTAAGACAATTACACTCTTTTATTAATAATTTTGAAATGTACCATTGCATCATGCACATTAGGTTAGGTCCTCCAAATACCTTCCAACCTTCCTGCCCCCTCCCCTCCTCCCTCTCTCTTCTCTTCCCTTCTACTTTCTGGACCAATGTTTTGCCATTGATACAAATTTGTGGGTGATTATATGTTGATTTCATAGTAGTACTGAGTACATTGGATACTTTTTTTTTCTCTCTTGGAGATACTTGACTAAGAAGAATATGTTCCAACTCTATTTAGGTAAACATAAAAGATGTGAAGTCTCCATCTTTTTATGGCTGCATAGTATTCCATGGTGTACATATACCACAATTTGTCATATAAATAGGGCTGCAATAAAACATTCTGGTGCAAATGTCTTCTTTGTAAAATTATTTTTGATTCTCTGGGTATATACCTAGTAGAGGAATTTCAGGATCCAACAGTAGGTCTACTTTTAGTTCCTTGAGTATTCTGCAAACTTCTTTCCAAACAGGTTGTATTAGCTTTCATTCCCACTAGCACCTGGCCATTTTTAGAGACAGGGTCTCGCTCTTGCTCAGGCTGGTCTTGAACTCCTGAGCTTAGGCAATCCACCCACCTGTGCCTCCCAGAGTGCTAGGATTGCAGGCATAAGCCACTGAGCCTGGCCAACATAATTATTATTTTACTTTGAATCTTCTTAAACAAATTGTGGTCAGCTGTAGTCCAAGATTTGCTTCTTTAAGAGAATGTCATGGAAAGAACTAAAAAACTTTTTTTTTCTTTTCTTTTTTTTTTTGCCAGGGCCAGGTTTGAACCCACCACCTCTGGTATATGGGGCTGGCACCCTAGTCCTTTGAGCCACAGGCACCACCCAGAACCAAAACACCTTTTATGACTGATTCTCTTCCTTTGTTCTCTGTAGTTATCACAAGTATTAAATAAAATAACAAAGTTTATCTGATGATTCTAGGATTGATAAATCCTCTTGCCCAACCTTATTCATTGCTACTAAAGCTGCAAACATTTTCCCTGTAGGTCCAGAGACTATTACAAGAAGACAGAGGTGTGAAATTGTAAGGACCAAACATTTTCCCTGTATGTCCAGGGACTATCACAAGAAACTAATTCCTGTGATCAGTCTGCTACCTGAGGAACAAAAGCCAACCCAGCCTGCTGAAGCAGAGAAAGAAGGGAGACATTCTCTCCTTTTAAAAACAATCCCACATATCACTAGGCAAGAGACATGAATAGAAACTTCTCGAAAGAAGATAGACGAATGGCTAACAAACATACAAAAAAATGCTCATCATCTCTAATTATCAGAGAAATGCAAATCAAAACTACCCTATATATTATCTAACCCCAGCGAGAACGGCCCACATCACAGTCTCAAAGCTGCAGATGCCAGTGTGGATGTGGAGAGAAGGGAACACTTTTTCACTGCTGGTGGGACTACAAACTAACACAACCTTTTTGGAAGGAAGTATGGAGAATCCTCAAAGAACTCAAACTAGACCTCCCATTTGATACTTCAATCCCATTACTGGGCATCTACCCAGAAGGAAAAAAAAATCCTTTTATCCTAAGAATATTTGCACTAGATTATTTATTGCAGCTCAACTTACAATCACAAAAATGTGGAAACAACCTAAATGCCCACCAAGGCAGGAATGGATTAACGCACTGTGGTATATGTACACCCTGGAATACTATTCAGCCATTAAAAAAGAGGGAGACTCTATATCTTTTTTATTAACCTGGATGGGGTGGAACACTGGGTAGAGTGACATGGCGTCACAACTCACAGCAACCTCAACTCTTGGGCTTAAGTGATTCTGTTGCCTCAGCCTCCCAAGTAGCTGGGACTACAGGCGCCCACAGCAGTTGTTGTTTGGCTGGCCAAGCTGAATTCAAACCAGCCAGCTCTGGTGTATGTGGCTGGTGCTCTAGCCACTTGAGCTACTGCCACCAAGCCAGAACATATTATTCTTAGTAAAGCATCACAAGAATGGAGAAGCAGGGTGGCGCCCGTGGTTCAGTGAGTAGGGTGCCGGTCCAATGTACCGAGGGTGGGAGGTTCAAATCCAGCCCTGGCGAACTGCAACAAAAAAATAGCCAGGCGTTGTGGAGGGCACCTGTAGTCCCAGCTGCTCGGGAGGCTGAGGCAGGAGAATCGTGGAAGCCCAAGAGCTGGAGGTTGCTGTGAGTGCTGTGACGTCACAGCACTCTACCAAGGGCGGTAAAGTGAGACTCTGTCTCTTAAAAAAAAAAAAAAAAGAATGGAGAGGGCCAAGTAACAGCTTCCCTGTCTGGGCATGGCGAGTCTGGGGAGACAAGACTCCAGACATTTCTGGCCGGTGGGATCTGCCTATGATCATCCCTTTGAGGATACAGGGAGCCAGAAAGGGACTTCTGGACCCCAGGAGCAGGACAAAAACAGTGGAAAACTGGCAAGTGGCTGCGTGTATTCGTGCGGCCTAATCACGCTGGCAACCATGAGTACAAGCAGCAGTGAGACTGCAAACTGAAAAGGCCTTATCTGTCAACTGTTTTGGTGTTCTTGGACTTGGCACTCAGTTGAGCTGCCTTGGGGAGAGCTTGAGCAGCAGTGTGGAGAACTTTGGGTATTGTCTGGGGCCCGAGAATGAGCCACTGAGCTGGGCGAAGTAAGCCATTGTGAAAGAACTGCTCCGGCAACCTCCGTACTCAGGGTCCCAGAGCAAGGATCAGGACAGGACAAAGTAACCTAGTGACTGAGCAGCCTAAAAGCGGGGACTGAACTGCCTTACAGCCTTAATCCTTAGAAGCAGAGTGAGGTGGTTTTGGCACATTAAAGCCTTGGGCTGTTGCCCTGGGTAGAGTGCCGTGACATCACAGCTCAGAGCAACCTCAAACTCCTGGGCTTAGCACCACCCAGACCTCCATAAGACCTCTGCAGTGACCCCTGACCAGTGACCCACACCCACAAGGCCTCCGCACTCCCTGACGAGGAACTGCGGGAGCCACGCAACCCTGCATTCTCCCTCCTGTGTCCTCCAAGCCTCCACACTAGCCCGTTCATCTGGCCAGGGACCCTGGTAGCTGCGCGCCCTCTGGAGCCCTCCCTGCCTCTGCGCAGAGCCCTTGTCCTGGCCAGAGACGGATGGAGCCTTGCGTTCTCTGTGCCAAAGTCATTGGGCACCAGGAACTCCCACAACCATGCGCACCATCCCCAGCCCTGTTGATGGATCCAGGTGTGTCACACACCGGAGCTGCTTTCACAAACAGAACTCCCTAGCTAGAGCATCCCGAGAGGAACTACACAGGGTCACTCCCTACCAAGATCCAGCAACAATAGAGTGAACTTGCTTGGCTCTAATCTTGGAGAGACACCTACCCAAATCTGAGGATGGACAGAGGCAACGGTGAAAAGCAATCATGAGGCAAAATCAATAGAAAAACTCTGGCAATATGAATAATCAGAGTAGATCAACTCCCCAAAGGATCAATGGGGCAGAAACAGCACAAGACCCCATGCACAAACAAATAGCTGAGATGTCAGCAATTGAATTCAGGATCTGGATAGCAATTAAGATCGAATTAAAATTCCAAAAGTTATCTCAAGAATTCAATGAATTCAAAGAGAAAATGACCAAAGATTTTGACACATTGAGACAAGAAGTTGCCTCCCTCAAAGATCTTAGAAACACAGTAGAATCCTTCAGTAACAGAATGGAGCAAGCAGAAGAAAGGATTTCTGACATTGAAGACAAAGCTTTCAAACACTCCCAAAACCTCAAAGAAGAAGAGAAATGGAGGGCAAAAACAGACCACTCTCTCAGAGACCTCTGGGATAATTTGAAGAAAACCAATATTCGTCTTATAGGGATATCCAAAAATGACGAAGTGGCTTCACAAGGCACAGAGTCCCTTCTCCATAAGATTATGAGGGAGAACTTTCCAGATAAGCCAAGAGATTCCGAACTTCAGATTGCAGACAGTTTCAGAACTCCAACATGACTCAACCCGAATAATACATCCCCAGACACATCATAATCAATTTCACTAAAGTTAATATGAAGGAGAAAATTCTGAAACCTGCCTGATGAAAGAAAACAATTCCCTACAAGGGGAAGAGTATTAGAATAACTGGAGATCTCTCTGCTGAAACCTTTCAAGCTAGAATAGGATGGTCATCGACTTTTAATCTCCTAAAACAAAATAACTTTAAACCCAGGATCCTGTACCAACCTAAACTGAGCTTCATTTGTAATGGAGAAATTAAATACTTCCACAAAATTCACATGTTGAAGAAATTTGCCACAATTAAACCAGCTCTCCAGGACATTCTTAGACCTATCCTCCACAAAGACCAGCATAACTCTCCACCACAAAAGTAAACCCACCCAAAACATTTTCGATCAAATTCCAACTTCCACAGTCGCAAAAGGATTAAAAATGTCCACCAGACTCTTGAAAGGCTTATCAATATTCTCAATTAATGTGAATGGTTTAAATTGTCCTCTAAAGAGGCACAGGTTGGCTGACTGGATATAAAAACTAAAGCCAGAAATCTGCTGCATCCAAGAATCGCATCTTATATTAAAAGACAAATATAGACTCCAGGTGAAGGAATGCTCATCTATATTCCAGGCAAATGGAAAGCAGAAAAAAGCAGGTGTTGCGATCCTATTCGCAGATGCAATAGGCTTTAAACCAACAAAAATAAATAAGGATAAGGATGGACACTTCATATTTGCTAAAGGTAAT
>CAUYPK010138134.1:0-11305 GCA_963574355.1 Loris lydekkerianus
CATCTCAGCTATTTGTTTGTGCACAGGGTCTCGTGTTGTTTCTGCCCCATTGATCCTTGGGGGAGTTGATCTACTCTGATTATTCACATTGCCAGAGTTTTTCTGTTGATTTCACCTCATGATTGTTTTTCACCATTGCCTCTGGCTGTCCTCAGAGTTGGGGAGGTGTCTCTCCAAGATTAGACCCCAGCAGGTTCACTCTAATAATGTTGCTGGATCTTTGTAGGGAGTGACCCTGTGTATTTCCTCTGGGGATGCTCTAGCTAGGGAGTTCTGGTTTTGGAAGCAGTTCTGGTGTGTGACAGACCCGGATCCAGCAACAGGGCTAGGGGTTGTGTGCGTGGTTCTGGGAGTGCCTGGTGCCCAGTGACTTTGGCACAGAAAGCCCAAGGCTCCAGCAGTCTCTGGCCAGGAGAAGGGCTCTGTGCAGAGGCAGGGAGGGCTCCAGAGGGCACGCAGCTACCAGAGTCCCTGGCCAGATGAATGGGCTAGTGTGGAGGCCAGGAGGACACAGGAGGGAGAATGCAGGGTTGCGTGGCTTTTGCAGTTCCTAGTCAGAAAATGCAGAGGCCCGGTGTGTGCGGGTCACTGGTCAGGGGTCACTGCACAGCTCTTATGGAGGTCTGGGCAGCACCAGGCCTAGGAGTTTGAGGTTGCTATGAGCTGTGATGTCACAGCACTCTACCCAGGGCAATAGCCCAATGCTCCAGTGTGCCAAAACCGTCTCACTCTGCCCCTAAGGATTAAGGCTTTAAGGCAGCTCACTCCGTGCCATTAGGCTGCTCAGTCACTAGGTTACTTTGTCACGCCGGTTCCTTGCTCTCGGACCCTGAGGGCGGAGCTTGCGGGGGCAGTTTTTCCTTAATAACTTCCTGCGCCCAGCTCAGTAGCTCAGTCTGGGGCCCCAGACAATGCCCAAAGTTCTCCACACTCATGCTCAAGCTCTTCCGAAGGCAGTTCAACTGAGTGCTAAGTCCAAGAACACCAAAACAGTTCACACATAAGGCCCTTCCAGTTTGCAGTCTCACTGCTGCTTGTACTCAATGTTGCCGGGGTGATTAGGTCAATTGAACACATGCAATCACTTGCCAGTTCTCCACTGTTTTTGTCCTTTTCTTGGGGTCCAGAAGTCCCTTCCTGGCTCCCTGTATCTTTAAAGGTTGATTATAGGCAGATCCCACAAGCCAGAGATGCCTGGAGTCCTGTCTCCCTAGACTTGCTGTGCTCAGTTGCAGGGAAGCTATTACTCAGCCGCCATCTTTAATCCCCCAATCTGGTCTGAGTTTTGTATCCAGTCAGCCAGTCTGTGCCTTTTTAGAGGATAATTTAATTCGTTCACATTAATTGAGAATATTGATAGTCCTGGTATAATTTTGGGTATCGAGTTTTTCGAAAGACCAGTGGACATTTTTTTATCCTTTCACCACTGTGGAATTTGGAATTTGATTTAAAGTTTCAGAGTGAGTTTATTTTTGTGGTGGAGAGTTGCACTGGCCATTATGGAGAATAGGTCTGATGATATCCAGGAGAGCTGGTTTAGTTATGGCAAATTTCTTCAGTATATGGATGTCATTAAAGTAATTAATTTTTCCATCATAAATGAAACTCAGTTTAGCTGGGTAGAGGATCCTGGTTTGAAAGTTATTTTGTTTTAGGAGATTAAAAGTCAATGACCACCCTCTTCTGGCTTGAAAGATTTCAGCAGGGAGATCAGCAGTCATTCTAATATTCTTCCCATTTTAAGTTATAGTTTTTTTACATCTGACTGCTTTCAGTATTTTCTCCTTCATATTAACTTTAGTAAAGTTAATAATGATGTGCCTGAGGGATGTCTTATTCGGGTTGAGTTGTGCTGTGTTTCTGAAACTATCTGCTATCTGGATTTCAGGATCTCTCGGCATGTCTGGAAAATTTTCTTTCTCATGAAGTAGGGCCTCTGTGCCTTGTGAAGCTACTTCCTCACCTTCAGGAATCCCTATAGGGCCAATATTGGTTTTCCTCGAGTTATTCCCAAGCTCTCTGAGAGAATGGTTTGTTTTTGTTCTCTATTTCTCTTCTTCTTTGAACATTTAGGATCATTCAAAAGCTTTGTCTTTGATGTTGGAAATCCTTTCTTCTGACTGTTCCATTCTGTTACTGAAGGATTCTACTGTATTTCTCATATCATATAAGGCTGCAACTTCTTTTCTCAATGTGTCTAAATCTTTGGTTATTTTGTCTTGGAATTCATTGAATTCTTGAGAAATCTTCCTACAATTTCTACCTCCATCTTTACTTCCATTCTGTTGATCTTGTTTGCAATCCAAGTTCTAAATTCGATTTCAGACTTCTCAGCTATCTGTTTGTAAATGGGATCCTCGGGATTGGTTGTTTTGTCATTCCTTGTGGGCATAGAATTGTTCTGTTTATTCATGTTGCCAGAGTTTTTCTGCTGATTTTGCCCCATGATTGTTTCTCAGTGTTTAGCTAGATGAGCAGGTAAGGTGAAATTAGACTTGAATGTTCTACAGTTGTTGTTGACCAGCCGTTCACCTAGGAACTGGGACTGGTGACTGCACCTTTTCTTGTACAATTTTGCAAAGGACTGGTTCAGTACTATAGTCTATGACTCTAGAGGCCTGCTTGGTGTAGTAGGGGTAGTTGGCTCTGCCTTGTATTCAGGTGAACTCTGTCCAATTCTAGTGAATCAGTGACTCTAGGTTGCAGTCTCAGCTTTGGTGTAATACAAGCAAAAAGGACACTAGTTGCTTGTATTACACCACTGGGAATATCTGGAAGAGGACAATCAAACCTTCTCACTACAGTAAAACCAGGGTCCCACCTTGTAGGGTCCTTGGGTAATTTGTCTAGTTCAAGAGTTCCAGATCAATTGTCCCAGACAGCCCCAACTCTCTAGCTGGAGAGTTCAAGAGGACTCCAGCAACTAGATGTTAGGGGTCAATTGGCAGCTTAAGTGTAATTTGAGTGCCTCTGGTGCTCTGAGGGGTTAGAGAGTCCCATCCAGTGGGAGGTTTAGAGCCAGGGGGTTGATGCCTCTTACCCCACCTTGGTCGTCCTTCAACACTGAACTTTGGTTGCCCCAGTCTCCAGTATTCCCACTGGCAATCTCTGTTAACCCAATTTCTGTGGCCCTGTTCTGTCCAGTAAGCAAATCTGCCAGGGCTATGTGCCTGCCAGAGTCAAAGTGAGGTCGTTGCCTCTTCCTCATGGTTAAAACACAGTCTACCATCCAGTATGGGAAGCTGAGGTCTGTCTGTCTCAGGAACTGAATGGCAGGTGAAGAAAGTTCCACCTGAGCTCAGTTCAAACCTGAGGATACCCAGATAGCAAAAGAATTTCTCCATTAGCCACTGAACCATTGTTGCCACTGTTCTGGAGCTCTGGAATCCCTATAGGATGCAGTCTGGTTCCCTTCAGCAGGACACAGAGTTGGGAGATGACTCTCAAGAGTTAGACCCCAGAAGGTTCACTCTACTAATGCTGAAGTTGGGTGAGAGGTGCCTCTTCTTGAGTTCGTGCACCTCAGCAGTTTCTGAGCCTCCACCTGCTGCTGAGATACTCTTTTCTGGGGCCAGGTCAGTCACCTTTTCCTTTATGTCTTTCTGTGCAGTTACTGGATTCTAAGGTACAGCACAGCTATACTGCCACCATCTATGCAATGCCCAATCCTAGATAAGAAATGCAGACATTCTGAATTTAGGAGGAGTTGGACTTCTAGACTGCCAGGCCAGGGGTGGGGTGGGATGGTGGGTAGACTGAAGGATCAAGGTGGCAAGGAAAGTATTTGTTCAAATTTCCTGCCAGACAAGGGAATTCCTAGACTCACCTCAGGGGCTCTCTTGAGAAGGAGTCCCAACTTTCAGTAATTCCCTTCTGTGGGGTGAGGAAGAAGAGCCTCAGTTTATTGCTCACCAGTAGAGATCCCACAGTAAGCAAGCAACTCTTTTAGGGGAAGGGACGGAAACCTCTTTGGAATGGGATATGTACCTGAAAATAGTTTTTTGGAGTCAAAGCTTGCCTCAGCAGAGAAGACAAGCAATTATCTGCCTCATTTCTCAGCTCAGCTCCCCTCCTTCAGCTTTGTTGGGTTCTTTCTGGTCATTATCTCTCCCTCCAGACTGGAGCTTCTATTGAGAGCTGCCTCCAATCAGCCATAGTCCCCCATTCACCCTTGTTCTTGTTGAATGTGAAAATTGGAATTAGGGAAAATAGCCAACCTGAGGATTTAGCAAAACACCAAACACATTGAGACCAAATGAGCAAATAAACAGATAAAAGGACTACCAGACACACAAGCCCACAGATGCACAATCAAAAACACATGGACATACAGACAACAAAAAACTACAATAAAAATAATGATAATTGTAAAATAATTGAAAAAAAGGTAGAAAACAACCAACCAAACAAAAAAAACCCTCTAAACATCTGATGTAAGCACTCTCAGAAACCATAAGAAGGGAAGAAGAGAAAGAGAGAAGGGGGGGGGGGAAGGTGTTGTTCATAAAAAAGTTAGAAAAGAAGAAAGAAAAATTTAAAAATAGAAAAAACAAAAATAAAAAAATTAACCATAGCTCCTCCAAGAAAATGATGAGAATAAAAAGGCACCAACCATAAAAATATTATTCTTGTATATAAGTAGAAATATTCATCTATATGTATGATGGAAGGATCCTCTTTCCTAGGAATATATTTATAATGCAATATACTTTCTGGACACCAGGTGGTGCTGTGAGTGGTTCCCAGGCTTATACCTGATTCACAGTTTATATTGTTACCATGGTAACCACCCTACCTGGCTTATCGCCATTTTGGAGTTTCTATAAAAGTTTATTTCCTAATTGTTGTCCAACCTCCACTGCTTTGTTCCAGACAGCACTCCTGTCTGACCTCCCAACTGGGTGCAGGAGTCCATGCTTCACAAATCTTTCTACTCTGCTCCCCTATTCTCCCGCAAACTGGCAACTGCAATTGGCTGTGGGGGAGAGGCTGGCTGCCGCTGGCTCCCGCTGCCATCGCTGTCTCCCACATGGAGACCTTTTCCTCAGTTTTTGTGGCTCAGAGTCTCACTTTTGAATCTGAACACATGAGTCCAGCCACCCACCAGTTCTCCACATAGCCTGAACTGCCAGCCCACACCAACATTCCCCGCCAGGAATGGTCCGGTCTATTTAATCACTCCTATTGTTCTGGGAGAATGTGTCCGTCATTTTGGACAATTCAGAATGACTGTTTCCCAGGCAGGATCCCTTCCCTTCAATTTTCCATCGGGCTGCTTAGCCCCTTGTGGCTCTGAGCGGCACCCTTTCTGGTTCCCTAACTCAGGTTGGGAATAAATTTTCATCAATTGGGTTTTGCCAGGAATTGCAAACTGCTGACCTCTGTGAGGGAGGGGCCTGCCGGCCAGCACGGCCAAGCAGGGAAAATCTCTACAACAGAGTCCATGGTTTTAAATTACACCTTATATACAGCAATACCCCAATTCTCTGCATGTCTCCAGCTGTCTGTCCACACCAATAATCCATGTGGGTAAAAGGTCCTGACCCCCCTTCCTCTTACCTGATGACTTGGGAGAGGTGGGCTACACATCCATCCCGTCCGCCATCATGCTTCTCCTTAATGAGATTCCTGCTTCCTGCTTTGCTTCAAAACAAGTGAGGCCAATCGAATCAAATGTATTTTCAATGAATTACATAAGAAACTTATGTAGCTATTCACTTACATAAAGTGATTCTTGTATATATAAATCAAAGAAGTAAGATTAACCAGAAACTTTTTTTCTGGACACTGATTTAGCATAATTTCTACCTCAGTTTGAGGAGTTTTAAATGCTCTAGTCCTTCTTTATCCCTGAGTCCTGACAAAATCCAAAGCTTGGGGCCTCTGTCCTAACAAATTATCTTCACTGAAGCTGCATTTTGTTGCCCAGGCCTTCCATTGTGGTTCAGTCTCCAATATTTACATGTGAACAATCTTCATTGGCCAGATGCTACCTGCCTGAGTTACAAATTGGACACCACTATCTCTCTTTCACTATATTCCCATTGCCATTATCACCAGAAAGGAGTCAGGATTCAGTTCACCTAGCTCTCAAATCATTCTGATATCAGGCCTCGGAACACTCAGCTTACCATTCTAAGATTATTATTTATCAACTTGTGTGTTTCCCTCAAGCATTCAATCTACTAAGAAGGTTATCTTCACATACTACTTGCTTATTCTATTGCCTTTGGCACAAGGTTGTTGAGAATTCAACAAGTCTCTGGGCTGAGTTTCTCTGCAAATTTCAATTACTTTTGAATTCACTCAAAAGTGACTTCAATTACTCAATTTGTTTTGAAGGCACCCCATCATGTGTCTGATAGCTCTGCTCCCACCTAACCCAAATCCTAACCCTAGAATAAGTAGTGTGTATGCAGTCAGCTTCTGAGCATTGTACTCCATTGTAACGGGGAAGGAAGAAGAAGGGCACAAATGGAAAAACTGAGAATTAATAACACGGTTATTTATTCCTTCCATTTTGGTGCAATCCTGGTGCCAAAATATTTGCAATATCATCATTGTAATTTCACTCAATTCAACATAAACTTTTTGAATACTAACAAAAAAAGACACAGTGGGTGACTTCCTGTATTTTAAACGATGGATAAGGCATAGTCCTAGCCCTTAAGGACCTCATAGTTCAGTTAGAAAAAAATAATCTGCATTATACTGTATTTTTGTTATTCTCATGTATGTGCATAATAGAAACATATATGATGTACTATAAGGATATAGATTGAAGATCATTTTCTTTGTGTTAGTCATTGTTCTTTTCCAGACATTATTTTATTCAAATTATTCCAAGAAGCAATATATCACTTATTAGAGCTATCAAGACCCTTCTACCACCCAGCTGTGTGGTGGAAGGTGATAAGTGTGTTGGGGAAAACAGAGCAAGATAAGAGGCATCAGGAAAAGAGTCATTAATGCATTCATTCATGCATAAAGCATTTATAAATCACCAACTACATGACAGGTGCAGAGCAACATACTGTGCAGAATGCAAGTTCTACAGGATAGAGTTAATGTCGTCAAAGGAGCTCATATCATCACCCACTCTTTGAGGGTGAGAAATCAAGTTGAGACTTTTTCAATTTAGAGTTTAATAGCTAAAATTTTATTATTTTAGGCTTTGATTCATATTTTATTGTACAACAAATTCTTACAGGTATGGACACACCTTACACCCTTTATTCCATTCAGGTGTCTGACTTTCTGATTGTTCCTCCTGTAGTTGCTTGGCTTCATTGCTCTCATAACATTAAACACAAAGAGAAAGAATGACTGCTGAGGCCTATATTTCCCAAAGAGTAAAGCCATAGCTACTCACTTGTGGTATTTATAAAAATGCAGAAAATCTCAGTCAGATTCTCCATTTTTAGCTAGCACACAGATGACGCTGATTAACAGTGAGGTTTCAGAGCCACCACTCTGGCACATCTTTATCTCTGCCTGCACTTTCAGGAATGTAGTTAGTTCCCCTTTTAGTCTTCTACCACCTAGGTTTCATAGCTCAGCTACCTCTTTGATAAAAAAGACTTTTTCTAACCACTCAAAATTAATTAGGTCCCATCTGAAATTTTATAGAGTCCTATTCCTTTCTATCAAGTAACTCATCACATTATGATATATTTGCATATATTTTCCTTGATGTGAATTTCCGTGCTACTCTAAGCTGCATAAGGGCAGGAACCATATCTGTTTACTTCACCATTATTTATCATCTCTTAGTACAATGCCTGACACAGAGTAGATGCCAAATAAATTCCTAAGAGTGGTGATTTTATACACAGTACAACCTCCATAGTTGACCATTTCACTACACCAGCCACCACTTTAAGTTACATGTACATGTAAGTACAGTACGCCTAGTTCCTTATGTTGACAACCTCCATATATTGACCTATTTGTTATAGTCTCTTGGGTGGTCAATTTACAGAGATTCTACTGTATTTTTGATACCTTTGTTTCTCCCAGTATTCTGGTTGCTATAGAGGGAGGGCAAGAACAAACTACTGACTTTAATATGCAATTTTTTATTATGCTTTAAAACAATAGTTTTTAATATGCTCTACTGTATTTTGGTACCTTTTGTTCTCCCAGTGATCTTGTTGCTACAGAAGGAGGGCAAGACCAAACTACTGACTTTAATTTGCTTTGCAAGCAATTTTTATTGATATTTTTTCTAAAACTGAATTGTTTCTTAGTTAACAAACTATAAATATATGCATATATATATATAGAGAGAGAGACATTCACACACATATGTATATGCACCTAATTTTCAGACTGGACATGTGTCACATGTACATATCAGGGGACATGTTGACAGCCTCCATATATGTGTATGAAATGACATCCACTGATAACTCAAGAGACTTCTCTTAATGTCTAATGGTAACATGAATGCTATGCAAAGGGGGACCTCGTTTGAATGTGAAAAATAAGTGAATAGTAATTCCCTTCACACACATGAAGTTGAGAACAATAGCACTCCATAAAATAATACCTAGACAATGTCACAAGTTAACATACGATTATTTATATGCAAGTCTTAAAATGGTTTAAGAATTCAAGGCAAAGGATCAAAGTGTACTGAAGTGGTCAAGAAAGACTAACTAGATGAAACAAACCCTAGCTGGGCCCTACACAGTAATTAAAAGCAGCAAAGAGGAAAAGAAAGATAGGATTTATAGGCAAAATTTCAGAGGCCAGGATCATAGTGATCAACTTAAATGATCCCAAGATTTATTCCAATTCAGCAAATTCTGTTTATAGATAAATGTGGTAAGGAATTTTGATTTAAATTGATTATTTTTTCCCTGGAGGAATGGTTCACAGAGAAGCAATATTCTAAATTTCTCAGTGGTTGTATTGATCCCACCACCAATTCCTAGAAATAATAACTCTATGGAATTCAAAATATAGACAGAGGTTAAAATAGCATCAAAATGTGACCAGATATCCAGACAGACATTATGAAATTTAGCAGAAGTAATGTCAATATTAAAACAAACCACATCCAACTTATTAGGGAATAAAGTCAGACTATAAAAGAGCCAAGTCTTCTAATGCAAAGCAGGAATCTGGGCACTCATCTTCTCTTCCCTTTGATTTTAAAAACAACAGAGTAGCCAGTCTACTTTTATTTCTGTTAAAATTGTTTTCCCTTACAAGCACAAAGAACAAAGGAATTTCTGAAAAACATTTTTAACTAAATTCTTGGTCTATTAAACAATCTGAACTTGAAGAGATGCAAATATAAAATGTTTTTTTTTTTTTTCCTATTTTTCTGCTAAACATATTTCTTTCTTTTTTTCTTTTTTTAAAGACATTTTCACTTTGTGCCCTCAGTGGAGTGTGATGGTGTTATGATAGTATCATAACTCACAGCAACCTCAAACTTGGACTCAAACGATCCTCTTGCCTCAGCCTCCTGAGTAGCTAGGACTATAGGTACCCACCACAACACCCTGCTATTTTTAGAGACTTGGTTTTGTTCTTGCTCAGACTGGTTTTGAACTCCTGAGCTCAGGCAACCCACCCACCTCAGCCTCCCACAGTTCTAGGATTATAGCTGTGAGCCACCACACTTGCCCCTCATTGCCAAACATTTTTCCTAAGCTACCCCTTTGCATACCATTCATTTAACTTTCAGACATTAAAAGAAGTCTCTTGAGCTATCACTGTGTACCCTTTCATATAGATTTCATATCATATATAGAGTTATAGTTATTTTTTAATTGGGAAACTAATTTTAGAAAAAAGATAGATTAAATATTGCTCAAGTCTTCTGCTATATAGAAGATGTAGTTTGGTCTTGTCCTCTGTAAACTGGAGAAAAAATGTAAAATGTATAAAATGTGTAAAATAACCATTCTTCAGAATGAACACTGATTTCTGAGAAAAAGAAAGCAAATGAGTTAAGGTTTTCAATATTCCTGCCTTTGACCTAAAGGAACATTATGGTCTGCAGCATTTGGAAGCAGCAAGGGCATCTCACGGAGCTCACAAGGCAGAAAGCAAGGTTTAGGTTTACTGAGGCAGCTGCAATTTTCTAGACAAAATACAGAGAGGAGCAAGATATAGACAGGAAGGCCTCCAAAAACTTTCATGGGGTGGTGTGGGGGTTCCAAAGTCTGTTTTTAAAACTAAGATGTGAAACATAGGATGAGATTCCAAAGCCAAGCAAAGAACTAATGGAAAGCTATAAAAAGAACAATTACCAGAGATCAAACTGGACTGAAAGGCATTCAAATACCAATCAGCCAGAGTAGAAAAATCTTGTCAAAGCAGACAGTAGAGACTTCCGAAGGTTTGCATCTGAAAAGTAAGGCTAAAGGTAGGTGCAAAGAATATTCATGATATAGAAATGAAAAATTTACTGAATAGGTTTCATAAGATATTGGACAGGACTAAAACAAATAATAATAATAATAAATCTGACAGAGCAATAGAAAATATTCAAACTAAAGCACAGAGAGAAAATAACTAAATGGAAAATGAACATAGTTTCTCATGAAATGATTTTAACTTGTCTAATATACACATAATTAAAATGACAAAAGAGGTATTATCAGAAGGAAAACTTATATGAAGAAATAATATTAAAAGAGATTCTATAATGGGTAATGAAAATTGTAAATCTATATATCCAAAAAATTCAATGATTCAAAAGCATGGAAAAAAGTGAAGTACGAAGTAAATCACACCAAGGCATGCTTAACCAAAAGAAAGAAAATCTTAAAAGCAATCACAGATAAAAAGTCATATTATATACATATGGACAAAGACAAAAATGACTAGGGACTTCTTCAAAATACTGCTAGCAAAAAACTAGAACTACTTTACTGTAGTATAAAAACAGACAAACATCAATCGTCATCCTAGAATTTTATAATCACCAAAAGAAATATTAATAAAAAAAGTTATTAAAAAAAAAACCTGGAAAATGTGTTACCAGCAGATATGCACTACAAAGAAGTAAGTTATTCATGCAGAAGAAAGGTATGAAGTGCTTCAGAAATGACACCTTATTTACATTTTAAAATCTTTATTTAATGATGAAGAAATAATAAAATACAACAGAACTATAACATATATAGAAATAAAATGTATGATAACAATCATACATTCATACATAAAGGATAGAAACTGGAATTAGAAAATAATAATTGCTAAGTCATGGAAGAAGCCCAAGTGCCCATCGATCCACGAATGGATTAATAAACTGTGGTATATGTACACCATGGAATATTATGCA